>QBDW01006072.1:0-43735 GCA_003261595.1 Maconellicoccus hirsutus | reverse complement strand
AGCATGTCAAAAAACACCTACAACCAAAATTTTACTTGCCCAAGTTGGCTTTTCGATTTTTGGCGAATTTTTGAAATTTGAAAATTACAAAATTTTAATTAAATGTAAAAAATTAGAAAAAAAATTCGAAAAATAATTTTAAATCACGGGAGAAATGTTTCCCTCATAATTCGAACCCGCTGAATCCGAAAATCGCATCGGCAAGCCATTTTGGAGCATTTTGAATTCCTGTAGAAAAATGAAAATCGCGCTGGAGGCTCCAGAACAGCTCGCTGATGCGATTTTCGGATTTAGCGGGTTCGAATTAGGAGGAAAACATTTCTCCCGTGATTTAAAATTATTTTTCGATTTTTTTTTATTTTTTATTTTTAATTAAAATTTTGTAATTTTCAAATTTCAAAAATTCGCCAAAAATCGAAAAGCTAGCGTGGACAGGTAAAATTTTGGTTGTGGGTGTTTTTTGAGATGCTCTTTCCAAAAATCTAACTCCCGTTCAAATCCGAGCCCGACGCCTCAAGTAGTTCTCCTGTATGTGGAAGAAACTAGATGTACAAGATCGCCAGTAATTTCACAAACCCCTCTGCGGAACCGGGGTCTGAGCAATACGTTCTCTTTGTCCTTCCCTCTCGACGACTTTGAGGCTCTGACGACAAATGTACCCGTTTCCAAGGAGAAACTACTACTTGTAATTTATCAACGATAATTCCAAAGCTGACATCAGATCGAACGGCTGCGTTGTTTAACCATTCGATGGCACTATTCGGTCCGCAATGACCATAAAATCAGAATTGGCGAGAGCAAGAAATAAAAAATACTCGACGCTTAAAGAGGTTACACTCGCCGTGCTAAACAAGCCGTGTACTTAGCAGCCGATAAAGTAACTAATCAACAGTGAAAAGGAACCAGCGAGTTGTGTCGAATGAGCAGCGATCGAATTGAAATGGGCATGTGATCCGAGATCACAGAACTGAAGAGAGAGAAAGAGAGAAGGAGATCGGTTGAGTCAACGACGACAGAATTTTCCAGCCGAAGAATAAAATTATAGCATAGCGGACCCTCGTTGTAGCGGAAACTGTATCCATATGCGTATCACTTGCGAGTTGAAAAAAAAAACGCATAAAGAAGTACTCCCAGAGACACATGATTAATAACCGAACAGTAAATACGTGGAAGGCTACGAGAAAAAAAAACTCCTATCGAGAAATCTTTTCGGTGGTATGAAATTTTTTCCAGTACGTAGCAACCTCATTAGAAAAAAAGTAAAATGATTAAAGTATATTTGTAAGTGCGAGTGCATGTGCACTGATGAATGTCCAAACAGTGAGTTTTAACGCGGCGACGAATGCAATAATGAAGACAACATGTGTGTACTCGAATATTCGGTGGTTGTACTCGTACGTCCTGCGGTACACACACTTGGTATACATTAAAACGTGGATGAGGAATGGAGTGTACTCGTATATAGTGTAGGTGTATGGGTATGCGTATGCATATGCATATGCATACGATGTGTTGTACACTATGAATACGACGATGTAAATACACGCGTGGTGGCGTACCTCGAAGAAAACATACCACGGTGGACACACAGGAAGGAAGTGACAAAACACCGCAACAGAACTGTTATACGCACGTCTATGACCCATCTAAAAGCGTCGCTGCTTTCGTGATGTCTTCAGATAAGTGTTATGAAAATGTTAGACTTGTTAAATTTACTAACTTCGCTATTGTTCGTGATAGCCGGTCAGCCTGTCGTGCGGCATATGCATTATTACTGTACAACTGTAGAGTTGTTAATGTAATTGTTTAGCGTAACTGTTCGAGATTTAACAAGGCGTTTATTTGGCTTTTTTCCTCTAATTTTTTCGTCAACTCGGTTCCTTTGACCCATCACCGGTAATCGTCTCGTTTCTATTTCTTAACGGCGGCGCTACGCGCTACCGCAAATTCACAACAGTGTAAGAGCTGCTATGCGTACGGGGCACGTCGAGAATTGCGAGCTTTTGCGCGGCTTTTTTAATTAACGCCATTTATTCGCTATCACAATCTCACAATCTGCGGTATTTAGACAGGTTCGCGCGTTCTCATGTTTCTCGATCCGAGATTCGTAGCGCTTTTAAATTTACCACTACCGTCAAAACGTAATTAAAGTATTAGGTAGTCTAAAGTTTGTTCTACAGTTAACCCATTAGATGGCCGAAAATCTGCGTACACACTTCAGCGTGATAGTCGTACTCTCGTAAATTTTCCATTCTTTCATTACTTCGTCGTTTTCACAAGTGACGTAAATTAGTATATCAACGATGCGAAGGCAATTTTAACTTCCGTTGTGGAGATGCAGTGGCGTAGCCAAGGGGTGGGACAATGGGGCCAACTCGCAAAATGGTATATTTATATCGAGTGTTTTAAAAAGATGTTACCACGACCCCAGGTTCAAATCTAGTATTCCCTCGTCTTCGGCGACAAAATGCCACAAATCTCATCTCAATATCCGTTTTTGTTTTCGAAGTATAAATTTTTTAGCAAAATGAAATTGCGATAAACTCACAAAAAATTTTGACCCTACTTCTTTAAAGTTTTACCCCCCCTTGGAAAAATCCTGGCTACGCCACTGCTTGGTCGTAGATTGAATTGTTGCTTATTTACGCGTTCCATCACAAATACTACGTTTTGTCGCAAGCAATGAACTAGTAAAATGCTATTTTAGTGAGGAAGAAAAAACGTTTAGAAAGGAAAGCGGTGCGGCGTGTGTTGAATTGACTGGTCGTCGATGACAATTTCGGCTCCATTTCGTTAATACGTACTTTCTCGAGTTGCGCGGAAGTACCAGTGAATGTAAAGATAATACTCAAATCAACTCGACCAAAAAAATTGAAAATCCATTTTTCCCCCTTCTATCTTGGATAGAAAAGGCTTGGATGAATTTATTACAGTACACTTTTTGGGAAAGCTAAGACTGTTGAGAGGATTTCTCTGATAGGTTAGACTACTTGATTGATGGCATGCCGCACCCGCTCAGAGGAGCAAGACCCCTCGAGAGCAGAGCAGATGTTTCGGAGTAGGTATTATTGCATGTTGAGGATTACAATCTTCTGTTATGACCAACCATTGGGCTGGGTATTCGACCTCATGGTGAGGAGACGAAAAGTTTTTCTGTATCTGGAAGCGAGCGAATGAAAATTCGGGTAGTTATGATATAGACCTTAAGAATCTCTCATGTGAGGTCAGGCGCGGATCCGGGGGGGAGGGATTTGGGGATATATTCTCCCCCAACTCCCCAAAAAAAGTGAAAAATAAGGAAATAAAAAAATACACCAATTGTAAAACAAAATATTCTGTGTACGCAAACAAAAAAATAATTTTCTCTCAGTTCATGTTAAATGGGGTTTCTTTCGCGTTAGCAGTGTATTGTTAGAAATTCATTCGTAAAAAAAATATCTATCTATCTCCATCCATAATTCCATATCCCCCCCCCCAAAATTCAATTCTAGATCCGCTACTGTGTGAGGTAGATGTAGTTGTGAATCGGGCATTCAGTGGCGTGACTACCCTTTCAATGGTTAGATACGCGTCTACCGGTGATGATACCAAGATATGAAATAAATCGGAAAACCTGCAATAAGTTGAAGAGATAAACAGGCATTACTCGATGAAACACGCAATAATAATTGTGAAGAACGGATTCCCGATGAAATGTGACGAAGTGAAGGCCACATGAAATCCTCTAACTGGCTGATGCTTAATGCAAGCAAGTGCGACATTATGGAATATGGACACATTATAGTATTTTTAAAGAGGTATTAATAAAATTTTTTGTGTCAATTTGAAATAAATGTTTTCAACCAACTATTGCTTGTTCTCGGAAAATCGCATTTACTCTCACTCTTCGCCCCCCTCCCCTTCAGACTGGTACAACGAGATGAGTTTGTAATTTTTCTTTCTTTATCGATGCCAAATTCGAGTAAAAGCCATAAAAAAAATGGCGTCGTAAATCAATAGGCAGCTGAAAATATAAATCCGCAAAGAAGGGTGAGGAGAGTATTTGAGCGGTTAAAAAAAATACTGAAATTGTGCGTTGTGGAAAGTTTGTAGTCCGAAGCTTATAATTAACGAAAATTAATAGAATGTCAGCTTTATTCGAACTCCCTGGTCGGCAAAACTCGATTTCGATAATTGATTTTTTTAAGCTTGCAGGTAACGATGTAGTAATTTTTTTTACAAAAGTGGGAACTTATAAGCAGTTTTAGCGGTTTTAATGATACCACTTTTTCTTCGTTTTTTGATTTTATATGTATACTCGTAGGCTTACGTATTTCGTATTTTTACAATTCGACGGTGTTCATGCAATATCATCGGCGTGAAACTGTCACGTGTAATGTGATGAGCTACTTTGCATACTGACGAGGAAAAAAGAAAGAAATCTAAATTAAGAAGTTGAAAATTTCTTCCAACGCCGAAGACAAAAATTTATCTATCGGTCGTGTCGTCTTTTAGAATACGACGATGCTCAGATCGTAGGTTCGCGTATTAGATATTTATCGGTCGATTCGATCTCCGCAGATAGGCTGTGATCTTCAGTACAACGAAACAATAAAAACCGCTGCGGTACACTCGATTTGATAACCGCTGTCACAAATAACGTAAAATAATTATCATCTTAATTAACTGGAAAATATGATCTACATAAACCAGTTGATATGCGCGTAAAGCGAACGCTTACACGTATTTATCGAATTATTATCTCGAAAACTGTAAGTCAACCAGCCGATCTTCACCTTCCCATTAATAAACGGAAAAATAAAACGAATACCGGCCTTCATCGCGTATTTTTATCCGCGTAACCTTATTGGTGGTTAGTTCATTATGGTCGTTTTTTCTTTCTCGTTTTGCCAAAGACTGATGACTTGGTATCCAGCGTAAATAATAAGATTGGTAGCGACGACGCGATGGCGTACGAGAGAGACAAAACTTAGCGATATATACCTACAGATATTTTTTTCTTTACGAGAACCGGTAAAAATGTGGCGGAGTCGTTAACACGGCGAAGTTATTAAAATTGGTTGTCGGGCGTTAATTAGATTTTAACAGAGTCGAGCGCAAGTTGATATGAGAATAAAAAGCTGCCCAACTCAGCGCATAAAAATCAAGGTCAATAGTACGCTGGTTTCGCAGTTTCGGTACACCCCATCGTTACGAGGTACGAGGTACGAGTATTTCGAAAGTATCCGTACAGACACTGTTTACATGAACTTGATCGCGAAACCGAAATGATTAATACGACGGGATGAATTGCAAAATTACCAAAAAAAAATAATAGATCGAGGGAGAGGTACGTAGGCTGGCTATATAGACTAACGAAATCGTTGGGACGCGTTGACGGACATGTCTGAAGGCGATCCCAACAATTACAAATGTAAAGGTACTTACCTATTATCTGGTACCTCTACCTATACCTAGAGTAACGCGAAAGATATCGGTGATCTATATAAATAAGATCAATTCGGTGGCGACGGTGGCGGCGGCGGTGGTAATGGAGGCAGAGAAGCCTTCTGCCAACCATGTCCGTCTTAATGACAACGAAGAATAGGTTAGACTAACGCTGCCGGTAAGAATTCATCTAGTACGTGCCAAACGTATACGAATAATCTCGCGCGCAGTACGTCGCCTTCGTGTAAAACAATACACGTGGTCATTTATGGAATCTTGCCAATGGCTCACATGCGCACGAAGTGACCGTTCAGGCGTCAAGTAACCGAAAAAAAATTACTCGAATTCTTCTTTCGCGCTCGCAAACGTCGCTGCGTGTAGCGTACGTACTGGTATCTCAAGCTACGCTGTAACGCTGTATGCGCCACAAATGAACGTCGACAGCCGAAGAAACGTCGTTCACATCGTACGGCTACGGAGTCGTATTGTGTGATATATCATCGTTATCGCAATCACGTGAACCGAGCTCTTGTCTATGTTTTGAATAGATGGCTCATGAAGAAGTTATCTGCAATTTGAGGTTAACCGATCTCGAGACGTAATAGCCGCTTCTAATGGCCATCTCAGGCGAGATATCTATTCATCCATTTATCACCTCATTATTAAATTTACAATTAGATATCTCACTCTCACGGCTTTTTTTGGGCGGATTTGCAATCACGAATAGGAGGATTTTCGCTATTGCAGCGCGGATGCTTATGTCTTACATCTTCGCAGCGCCAAAATGCCTTAGTACCTATAGTATGATCCATCTACTGCAGAGATCGAATTCACCGTCGAGAGACGATCGAATGAAAAATGCTGAGGAGAATAAGAAGTCTTACCACTGAAATAAACGTGCAATTATGGTTATACTTAATACATTTAATTTGCGTAATTTTCCAAAATTGTATTCGTAAAAGGTTGATTGTAATGTTTTTGAGTGCGAATCAGAGCCGTCTAGAGAAAGACAAGGGGGATTTTGCTTTGGTCCTGACTTACCTGAAAGAGCCCGGAAATTTTCCAAGTCATTTAATAAGTAACATGTATAGGCAATTTTCCCCCATTCGTCCACAGTTTATAAGTATCACGTATTGCAAATTGAGCAGGAGTCTCAGGACCTTTGCCTCAGGTCTGCTTCCGCCTTGGATGGGAATCGACACCGAGAAAATCCGGCTATGAAGCCGTAGCTTACTGCGACGGACACGTAGCTATTTTCCATAATACACTCGTAAGTGTACAATGTCCGTTCCTTTCTCACAAACACCGTTACTTTGACCACGATATTCAATTGAATGAGTATTCGAAATTAATAGCTAAACGTCAATTAGATCACGAGTAGACGAAGCTAGGCTTTAGGTACTCTAGATCTGGGCACGACAACGACGCCGCGCAACGTACGCGCAGTTTCGGTCATTGGTCGCTAATTCGAGCTGCGGTTTCGATGTGGCAGCTGGTTTGCGTCAACTAGCCTGCACGAGCCGACCGAAACCTATGGTTGGAAAATTACGCGTAAAAAAATCATCTCTTATCGGATCGTCTGGAAAGGAGCAATCAGCCGCTAAATTAACCCGCCATATGCCACATCAGTCAATTTTTTTTAGCGCGTTTGAACGAATTAAGATGAAAATATACGCGAGTCTTCAGTCGTGTCGTCCTCGTCGTCGTCGTCGTCGTCGTGTAATTAATGCGTAAAACGTGAAAACCAGTTTTCGGAGTATAACTACATAGTGCACCTAGTTATCTACGCTCGCGTGAGGCTCATATACGAATAAATTAATTACATAAGCGTATCCATTACCAGGTGCTTGAGCGAGGGTAATATATTTAAGCAAATTAACAAGGGATGAAATTGGTGTTTTTTTTCTCGCGCGCAAACGACCCGACGTCCTTGGTGGGGTCCGCATCGAACCGCCTTCAACCCTTTTCACATCTTCCAACTTACGTAAACCAGAACATATTAGACGCGTGCTGCGTGAAAACTGACCTCTTAAGAGCAACCCTTCGTGATTATAGGGTTGTTTATACACGTTTAAGTTTGATATGTTGAGACTTTTTTTTCTTACAGGTATTTATAAATGCCCCAGAAACATCTGGTCAACGAGGCATTTTTCTGACATGAGGGAGGATTAAACGGTCGTCTAATTTTAAAATTTTCATCTCGCTGATTCTAATCGCGAGCTATGGCGATTAAACAATTTTTCTTATCGAAGGCATGTGCAGCGTAGTTATTTTGAATTTAGGACGATGGTCTATGAAGGGGTTGTATAATTACAAACCCTGCTAGGTAAGAGCGAACGAAAATGCGAAAATGAGCGATTTTACGAGTGGCATCAACGCAAATGTGATGGAATCTGCACTTTTCATCTATAAAACTTTACGAGATCGTTTGACCGCATTTTCCCTATTCACTTTGTCTTCTCGAAAGCCGTAACCGGATAAGCAGGCCGATTTGGCCTTTTTGCTCAAAAAACTTGAAATTTAAATGGTAGTTAGGTACTTTTGAGATACGTTCACGACCAAAATTTCAGACCCCTACCTCCATCCCTTTTTGAGAAAAAAATTCCTAATTGAAAAACAATTTTAGTATATGGTAGACCTTTATGTATGGTCTATACACAAAAATAGACAACCTCCAACATCATCTTATCCCCATCAAAATACGTTTCTCAACTTCTTTTTTTTTATTTGTGAAAATTTTGAAACTTCGGTGGCAGGTGCCCTTTTGACCCCCAAATGATATAAATTTTTTCAAAATTTTCACTTCTTTGCGCCATGATGAAAAGCAATGAGTTCAAGTGCGCGCGTGGTCATCTGCATTTCCCACTGCGCAGCAGCGCTGGTGGAGGTTGTCAATTTTTATGCATAGACCATGCATAAAGGTCTACCACATACTGAAATTCCAATCTCCCTCTTCTTACCATTTTTGAGAAAAAAATTCCTCAACTACCTCATTAATTTCAATTTTTTTTGAACCAAAAGGCCAAATTGGCTTGCTTACCCGGTTACGGCCTTTTCGAGGAAATATCCACCGGTAGCAGTTATTCTGGACGAAAAAATGTAGTTATGAAATTAAGGACAGCTTGCGTCGCGTCGATTCTTTCCCAAACCAGGGTCAGCTTTCTTGTCGCCTTTTAGTTTCCACAAAAAGACATCTCGCCAGTTCTAAACGATCTTGGGTGTTGGCCGGTTGGTAAAAAGAATAAAAAATAAAAGTAAAAATTCGAATACGTTAGTGACGCGGTATAATCAGGGTGGACACAGTATCGTGATTTGCAGAATTTTACGATTTTTATTAAAACCCGGTTTCAGCGATAACACGCGGATTACGTAAATACTTTTGTTATGCACCAACGGCAACCAACGTTATAATCTGGTGTAAAAGAAGGAAGACGAATATCTCGCCATGAACAATACGGCAATGACGAGTCAACTTTTTTTCTTACATTGGTTACATCGACAAAAGGTTCTCGGACAGCAGTAGCACGCTGTACCAAAGGCTCCGAAGTCAAAATTTCCAAATGTGGAAATGGACCGCGTCATTTGAATAAAATGATTGATCGTTTTTCGTTCGCTCATGCTATTTATTTTGGTGAAATTGTGCATCGCATCTGCGTGTCCATAACGGCGACGATGCGACGCAATCTGACGCGACGACGTTTCGGTCAATATGAGCGTGATTTTTAAGGGTATAAGGCGAGAGATGATGAATCGACGACGTTGCCTGCGAAAAAACATATGTTCAAGAGTTGTTCGTCGCGGAAACGAACGAGAGACGAAAATTGAAAAGGTACCAGTATTACGACATATACCTTTGACCATCTCATTACGATCGAACGATTGCTTAATTACCTGCGAAAAATTATTCTGATCGAATACTTATTTTCAAGAGCGTTGTCAGAACAATTCCAATCGCAAGTTTTCTGGCCCGTTTCCATAATCTACTTCTTTATAGCATCTTTTCATGCTGCAAGGCTGCTTTAACGGTTCTTAATAATCATTATAGTAAACTCTTGAAAAACATCTGTCTTTTACAACAAAGCCACTTTATTGTTCGGTCATTCTCTTAACTTGGAAATTATTTCCTATCAAATTCAAGCATCCGTGATTCAATATACTTACTTTCTTCGGTAACCCGATGCGACGACCGTATAGTTCTAACGCCTAGGTATGCTCATATGCGTATTGAATTACTCTTGCGTTCGTTTTCATTCTAATTATCTTCCTCAAAAAAGCGAAGATGGAATGTAGATTACGTATTTGTGTTACACTCATCGTCGATTTTTTTTTTCATTACGAGGTTTTTTCGACCAACCAAACAGCGAGCAACGCAATAAAAATTTTCGTTTACATACGCATGGTCATGGTCGTAGAAAAAATTACGCTACAGTAGTCAAAAATAACCCTTCTTTAATGAGTTCACCCTAATGATGAGGCTATTGTACAAATGTGTATTCTGGTGATGCGTATAAATGTCCTGTCCTGTTCAAAAGACTGTGACGCGTTATTTTCCAATAATTTTTAAATTGTTTTTTTTTTTCTTCTAATAATGGAAAAAACACACACCTGTTAGGAATGTAGCGTTTATAGAAGAAGGCGCAGTTCAAAAATTTTCATCTTGTTTTTCAGCTTGAAAAACGAAAAAAAGCGAGACTCGCGATGGAATTGAGGTTTCTAACAGGGGTTTTTATCACTCGTCAACTATCTGTAGTGCAGATGTGAAACTTTCGCGGAGCAGGTGATTAAGCTTCTCCCCTGTAAAGTTCTAGGTTCGAAACGTTTCATTTCATAATTTTTCCTCAAACTCCGCTAATCAACATTTTCGATGATTGAAGTTACAGACTTCAATCAATAAAAGTGATCAGGCAGATTGACCGAACTCTCGGGTACTGATAATTTTTTTTATTTAAATGTTTATGTTTAACTTTTATCGATAATGCGAAATGTCGAACTTACAAGGAGATACCTCTCCGCAAATTCTTCTCACAAAATCCCAAATTGCAGTTTAACATCCTTATGATTTGTTTCCTCCCATGCAACAGCAACGTTCGAGTGATGTACGAGTATTTGAAATACACGGTAGAAAAGCTCAAAAGCCACTCACGGCGGAACCGGATCACTCGTGCCAGATTGTTGGCCGCTTCATCAGCATAATTAAAGCGTTTAAACGATGTCATAAAGGCAACGGATCACGATCGCGAGAAACATTCGTACCAATCGATCATCCGCATACTGAGTGACATTAATACGCTTCCCTTTTCCTATATCGAATCGTGCCGAACATAGCGTCGCGTCGAGCTGGTAAAGGTACATGAAGTCGCGATACCGTTCTTATACGTAAATCAAACGAAGGAATCCTGACCCGTGGATAAGAAGGAAATAAATCCAGTTAGCGAACGTCTCCGATCGTCTGTATCGCGCGTTTGGAAACGGTATTAATAATGGTCGCGGCGAGTAAATGCGCAACTGTACCTACCTGGAGCCCAGCATAAGAGATGGAGTAAAATCCGCGTTTCGGAGATTACGTTTATTGGATTTGAATTTGCGGCCATTTCGGGCCAGTTTCGTGTAACTCGTAAAATAAACTAAAAATACGGTTTTGTTTGTTCGGTTACACTCGAACAATTCATCACAATGGCGATTCGTTAGTAATGCTGTTATAGTGACCAATTTTTTTCGCCGAGGTGTATACTTTTTTTGGGGCTCGCATTTATTTTCGTAATCGATATGACGCGATTAACCGAATAATCTGTTTTTTTTTTTTTTACAGGATCACCAATAGGCCCAGTTGGATGTTGTCTTACTGTTATTCTGTCTCTTTACCAGTTCGCGTGTCAGTGTGTATGTGTATAGTATGTGTACCTTCCTACCTTCGTCATTTAATATAAATTTCTAAACTGCGTTTCTACGGCGTTACGTGGACCGCTGGCTTTGGAATGGTGAGAGGTGTGTAGGGGGGTGGCGCGGATTTTTTTCAATGAGACGGAGAGGAAGAAGACGATGAGAACGACAACGGAGACGACTTTGGTTTGAAGCGGCGTGGTAGTGTAATGGTATAACCAACGGCTAAAAATTTGTATTGTTAAAGCCATTCGATCGGAAGATCTTAGCGAACCGCAAAGCTCACACAATAGAATACATCATCGTTGTTAATACGTAAAAAAAAAGAAAAGAAAAAAACAAGGATAAAGAAAGAGAGAGAAAGAAAAATGTGTACGCCATGCCAAATGCCAACCTCTCGCTGATCTATACAGGTAATGATTTTTAATTGATCGACTGAACAAGAAACGCTCATCGAAATAGATCAACATGGCCGTGAATTCTTTTTTAACCGCGCTGCACGCTGAGGAGCTGGCATCTCGAGTGTACGCCTTGGAGATGTAGGTAAGATACCTGCGCGTACATGAGTACGTAGACGTACCGTATACGTATGTAGATAGTAGATACGTCGAAGTGGAAGATGCGGTAAGCCCGCGACTACACAATTGTGAATTTTTTCACATACTCGTAGGTAGAAGCAGATATACAGGTATCTGCTTTAGGAAAATGAAAACGCGAGCAATTAGAAAGGAAATGAAGACGATAAAGGAACGGATATGAGGCATTTGATGACGTTTAAATTAGTCTGAGCTATTCTGCGAGAAAGAGACAAAAGTTTAAAATCTTTTTGAAAACTACGCGACGAAATGCTAATAGAAAGCAGAACTTCGTCACAAAGCTAAAATACGAAATACGAAATACGCGTACGCGAAAAGGTCTGACCTTTAGTGTAAAACTTTAATTAGTTTTCCTTCATTTTTGCTTTGTGAAGTTGTCCACTTCAGATGAGCGTCTACAGTGCGCTTTCTAAATGTTTAAAACATTTCGCAGATAAAACGAACCTTTTGTGTAAACTTTTCTGACAATTTCGAAAAACTTTTACTTCAACACGTTTCGCGAATAACGATTACAAGACTGGGCAAAACTACTTGCTTGTTTTTTTTCCTCCCCTCCTTCGCTCCCTTATTCCTTCGTCGTCGTTCTAGAAATGGTCCTCTTCTTCGTTTATCGCATACACGGTGCACGCTGCACAAGCTCCCGTGGCTTGCTAAAATTAAAGGTATCTGCGATATGCCTCCACTAAATCCGTCAGATGAGCCAAGTTCTTACCTTATTACTATTAGCGTTATAATCTTACGGTTTGAAATTTTAAACCATTTGCATAAGGATCGAGATTCTAGCCATGTACCATTTTACAAGGTAACTTCCTCTCGCCTTTTCGCTTTTTCCAAAAGATCACATTAATTTATTCCTGAAAAAGTTATCAACCTTATTCGACTGCTCAACGCGTCGCGAATTTCATTCACATTTAATTAAGTTTCTCCGATTATTCTATTTTTAGAATTTGTTTCTCATTTCCGCCTGCTTACCCAGTTGACTATTTAAATGATCGCGAAGTGGAAATTATTAATTAGAAAATCGACCGAAACTTGAACTCTGTATCGTGTACGCTCTACTCCAGCAATTTTATTTAGTTTCAACTCAAATTTACCACGTTTTGCCAATTTTCGTTATGCAAATTTTCCCCTCAGGATAATTCTCTGACGTAGCGTCGCGTCGCTTTTTTTTAGTCTTCGGTATTTAAGTTTGTTGAATTGGATAATAAAGATGGTGTATATGTTGAGGATTTTAATTTTATATGAGAGAAAATATAAGTCTGGAAAGCAGTGGTTTGCCGCCCTCCCCCCAGACCGAAAATTACTACTTTCTGCATCTCTCTCAGTCGTCACTTGCCTGAACGTTGAAATGCAGTTTTCTATCGTGAAAATAGGGACGAAAGTAATCGTTTTCCAACCATATAAAATTAAAATAGTATAGGTAACAGTATTGTAAAGTAACGCGTCGCGATCAACTAGTGTAACTTAAGTCACTCGGTTTCACCTCGTTATTCAAATTTCGCGCTCGTTAAACGCATACTTTCCGCTCCTCTTACGTAATCCACTATTAACAATTAAGTGTAAATATGTACAAAGTTACGCGTTCGCTTATTTTTTTCCCCTCACAAATTACAAACCTTGAAAATGAACTTGAAGGCGTCGGAAATCTTGTGAAGGGTTGAAGCTATTTTACCCGCTGGACTTGGACAGGTCTGAGTGGTCGCATATAACGGCGAAATTTTGAAGGACAATTCATGTTTGAAATAAAAAATAAAAAAAATGTTTGGAAAATACTCAAACGTGGCCACATTTTTGCCACTTTTTGACGCATTTTTTAGAATTTTCACACAATATCGTTGTACTTTTTCATTTCGACGGTTTTTTGCATGGGGCTCTGGTTTCAGGACTTGGGTCTGAATTTCAAGAATCTGGTTTCGGGTTTTGTGAAAAATGATCGGGGCTTTTCAGGGCTCAGGACCAGAAAAATAATCGGGTTTCGGAGCCCATTTTTGAAAACTAGTTCTCCGGTTTCGGATCCGGGTGTTGAAATTACATTTTTGGGTGTTGGGGCTTCGAACCAGGGCTCAATTTATCGGGGCTTTTCGGGTTTCAGGGCCCGGTCCTGGGCTGGGCCTAACCGCATTTTCGAACTGAAAAAATTGTCAACAAATCTCACCTCTGTCGTTGGTTTATTCTTTTTGGCACTCGCTCGAGCTGTACTTTGTGTAATTACGACTGTATTCGGGCATGGAGAGCGGACGGAACTTGTTGATCGGCGACAGACAGACACCTGAGCTCGCATCTGCGAAAACCAAAAACTTTGCTACTTTTCAGCGCGCAGGACGGTTGAAGGTTAATTGGACTCGGTAAATTAACGACGATGGCCGGAGTATAGCTACGTTGTTGTGGCATAAATTTTCCGATGCTGAAAATTGCGATGGCGGCTTTCGAGAACTTGGCGTGTAGGAACGCGAATGCGAAACCATATGTAAAGCTTGGTCGGTAAACGACTGAGAAAGATGAGCGGGTCAGGGGGGATAGCTTGTACCGTACCTATGCTAAATTCTAAATGCATGCATATTACGACGACCGCGTACGGTTCGGCGGCGTACCACGACGACTGTAGCGTACGAGTATGTATGAGCTATCGAGCTAATACAAGGTACGCGTACGCAGTTGTTTTCATTGTTCAAAAAGGAAAGAATATGGGAAAAAAACGCGTAACGTTTACGTTCGACGCTGGTTGGCGTATTATATTGTCAGCGTACATGATCAGGTAGAATTTATGAGATGACACGACGGCGCTTTGCTCTACATAACGCGCGTGCCATGCCATACCATGCTATGGCATGTTTTACTCTTCATTTCCAAAGAATATCATTATTCATCACACGCCGTCTACATATTTTGACGTGCGTAGCGTCCATATTTTTAACGCAATTGTTTGTTAATGTTATCTTCGCACGGTAACGAGAGTGGCGCGGTAATGGTTGAGGATTTTACGCTATAAATTTTTTTTTCACACTTGCGAACGCTACGCTGCGCTGCGTCGCGTCGTCGTTGGCGTTTACGTTTTGAAAATTTTCGAAAACCCAGCCGATAAACGGTTATGAAGATCAATTACAGCGTAATTGTTTTTCTCCTTCTCCCTCCTTCCTCGCCTCTTGCTACCGTTATCCGCGTTATTATTATTATTATTATCTTTTCGGTCGCATAAAACAAACCTTCGACGTGACGATGAAATAACGCGTTAAACGTGCCATTTATCGGTGGGTATTGGAAAAAATTACGTAATTTTTCAAAGGCTCATCGTCGCGTTTATGTTGGCTGCGTGGTTAGGTCGCCGACAACGTATGGCGAAAAAAATATACGTAGCCGTAAAGAAATTAAATTTCGATACAGTGCCCATTGTCATCGGTGCCTTTATGATTAAACGTTCCGAATACGAACGCTAACCACTTGATGTACAGTAGAAGGGTAGTAAAACATTTGGCGAGATGAGATTACCAACTCACCCCTACTGTTACCGAGAGAATATACGCGTTTATAGTAACACGGTATAATTTTTTATTCAACCATTCATCCCCTAGGTATACCTGTGTCTAGAAAGGAAAAAAAACGCATCGACAGTCTATATACCTGAGACAGAAAGGAAATGAGCTAGGATTGCAAACGCTATATGATCATACTCTTTAACCATCCACACAGCAAAGGCGCAACAGCGACGACGACCTCGGCGACGACGCTAGCTGAGTAACGCGTATCTTATACCACGGTTCTTCTTAATTCTTAACCCCTCCTTCTTCCGTTCTTTTTTTATCTAACAGATTTTTTTTTCGTTCTTTCTTTCTTCTTCTTTTTTTTCATCACCGTAAGACGAAACAGTCTCTGAGGGGTGACCTCGAATTGCGAAAGGCTGACCCAGGGTAGAGATCTGCCTGGTAGCCATCTGTTTTTTAACGCGCATGTAGATGCCCCTAAGGTTTTTTATCGTACGTTAGGGGTTTCCGTGAGAGAGCATTTGGACGGTGGAACATGTCTTCGGAAACCTTTTGCGCTCGCTTTTGCGTTTTGCTATTTTTACCAAATACATCATACAATAAGACCATACAACCGTGTAGAAAATTAACCGGCGCGAAAATAACGTGGACCGGCGGTTTTTTTCAATTTTTACTCGCAACGAGCTGTAAGGGTTTTTTTCTCTCCTTCGATTCCTTTTTGTACAAATACACGAGTCATACAAAATGTACATTTTGCACTATAGATGTGATTGCTACTACGAATGTATGGTATCGCATACACCAAGTACCTACTTATATTACTTAGCGATATTTATTATAGAAATTGTACTCGGAGGTGTTTAAAGGATATTAATAGATAACATTCGTAACTCGCTCGGCTCTCTCTATTTGTCGTATACTCCATAACCATCGGTTGGTCTAAAAATGGAAACCTAACGACATGTTATAAAGTGTACGCATTAGAAGGGCGATTTAACCGAGTACATACACCGACACAGCTCACTTCGCAAAGAAGAAGAAATTTTTATTTATGATGAATGATCTTCCAAAACGCAGAACAACTCGAAAGGGGCATTCGAGAGTAAAAATATCCTAGACGCGTTTAAGTCGCTGAGTGCTCCTTCGTCTTACGACCGTTCCATGAGCTTTGTTATTCGGCTCTACGATTCGGCGGCAAATTGAAAAAATACGCTACGAATTTCCGAAAAATTCCAGGTCAAAGGGAGGATTTGTGGGCTAGGTGTAGAACGAAGCTAGTACAGGCTAATATCACATTCTCCATTTTTTCCCTTCCTACTTCATTTCGTTTTACGATTTGTATTTCCAGTTGGTACGGATTTTTATTTCGTTTCAATTGCGATGTTTCTATAGTTGATGCGGTGCAGCTTTTTTCCTTGTATGGAGTGCAGGGGATCTATAGGTAATTTTAAGCCCATACCTGCTCCCTTCAGACACATGGTCTGAGGGCTTCCTCACCTACCATTTAAATCATAAGTAAAAAAGACAATCAAAGGCTTTATACATGGGCCGAATTACGTATATTTCAAAAATATGGATACAACAGCAACAAAAATTGGTCCCACTTGTTACGTGGTTTCCACAGTTTGAACAAACAAAACGTAACGTCCTTGCAGAACCGAGCTTCCACTTAAGTGGAAGGGATAAGGAAGTGATAAGGGAAACGAGTGATGGTGTCCTACCGGTCTGTCGAAAAAATGCGCAAGAGGGCAACTTTTCATGGTCTCGCATTAAAAAACTTAGAAAACCAAAGCGGCAAATGAGCAATAAATCGCAATTTCACGTTTGAAGAGTCAATATTAAAAGTTTTGAAATAGTGATGGATCGCGATTTCCCATATGAAAATGTTTGGAGGACGAAGGCTTTAGATCGGTGGATCGATAAATTATTAGTACCGTTGCGCGACGCATTTTACCGGCGAGTAGTGGAAACGGTATAGTTTCGCTCGCGTCGGTCAACGGTCAATCAATCAATCTCCGTCTGTGCCAAACATTATTTTCTGTTTTTTGTTCTTTTTTTGCTGTTTTTTTTTTTTTTTTTTGTTATTACGAGTATGACTTGACCCGTTACAAGAGAATTCTGGGATTTACGAACCATTCAAAAATGTTGTCAATATCGACGATCTTGTGCGAATGAGCTCATCTACAAATATTATAGGCTATAAGTAGTCACAACAGTCAAATCGTAAAGCGAAAAACACCCGCTGGAAAGCAACCATGCAACATTATCGCTCACCTGCGCTCCGATAATTTCAGTGTAGGCCTCTTTACACTTACCCGAATCTATCAAGATGAACGACATCGGTGACGTGTTAATGCCGGCAAATTCACCCGTCAGTTGCAAATATGCCGTTAATAGATTTCAAAATTTTATCAAGTATAATCAATTCTTAGGGTTAATATCCGGTTCAGAGTTCCTCTCTGTCTACGTTTCAGCGTAACTTTTTCCGACATTGTACCTACAACATCAATATGTTCCACACGCGGCCGCTAGTATGTACTTTATACACTCCGAAGTTGCAGTTGGCATTCGCTAAATATACGAGAAAATTACAAGTACGCTTCATTACATGTGCGACGCGTCTTAGTAAAAATATCTTACCCATCTGGAATATCTTGTCTTGGAGAGAAAACGGAAACGTCTAATTCA
Source organism: Maconellicoccus hirsutus (assembly GCA_003261595.1). Taxonomy (NCBI): domain Eukaryota; kingdom Metazoa; phylum Arthropoda; class Insecta; order Hemiptera; family Pseudococcidae; genus Maconellicoccus; species Maconellicoccus hirsutus. Next base: position 25,665 of record QBDW01006072.1, on the reverse strand, counting down.
TCAAAAGAAACCCTCGAAAACAAGTTAAAAAACATAATACAGATTGGACACGCGTCGATGAAAATAAAAATGATTTTTTTTTCTAATGAAATTCGCCGTTTCTCCAAACGCGTTGTTAAGCGCCACGCCAAATTGATAAATGATACGCCGATACGTGTAACGGTTTCTTATCAGGTAGCAGCCATTATCCACCTATGTATAGGTGCTCATAGTACGAGACTACGAGTACGAGTAGATTTCGATTCGATGATGAAAAAATTTTCAAAAGGGAAAGCAAATTAACGTGGACAAATTTCCTTACGCCAACCACAAAATTAGCTTCATCTATCCGCGCAAACTACACAAAAGAATTAATCAAAGCAAACCTTTGTTCGAAGATCGTTTTTCAACATAACGGACCAAACCCAGTATTGGTATCTTCAAGAAAGAAGGAAAGAAAAAAAAAATAGGTTCGCGGAATTGTCTTTTTTCACCCCAAAACATGGTAACTCGAATGTTAATCATTTTGCAGACAATTATCAAATAGGGTTTTTTTTCATAGCCCGAAGGCTATTAAAAAATCGCCTTCACCTGTAGAACGCGATGTATAGAGTCGCAGGGTGGCGGCGTATACGGTAAATACTCGTGGGAATGCGAATTTGCGCTTTTAAAAAAGAGCAGTTGCAGTTTTTTAGGGTGCATTCTTGTAGGGAAACCCTCTTAGATAAAAAATATTGACCACTTATAACTTTTTCAAGTAATTCTCGCATACAACATTGTAAAACATGTAAAAAGTAACCCCTACTAGTCGGATTTTTTTTATCGATACTGCGTACATCATGTTTTTCCCAGTCCCTCTGATTTTTAGTAACGAAGTCGATTTTTTTAAAACTCGCAATACCTACCCCGTTTTTAGGAAGAAGTTTGTGGTAAGTTTTTCTTGAATTGTGTCATTCGAGAGTGAATAAGCTCAGTTTGGGTTGGCTACGCGATGTAATTATAGAATTGTGAACGAACAAATGAGCTAAACCATTTGCTCCTCGAAAGGGACCTGATAAGTTGGTAAAAATTGTCGGATCCAGAAAAAATGAACTTGTGGTCCAATTGAGATAATATTTGCTAGGCTACATAAGCAATCATAACTTTTTCTAATAGTTTACGTCCGGTTACGTATAAATTCTTTTCTGAGCCGAGAAATATACATTAATATATAATATAATGCAAAATGCAATTAAACTAAACAGTCTCCTTGATCTCTGTTTTTTGTTTATTTTTTCTTTAAAATAGTTTTTTTCAAATGTAATCTGTATGGAATCAATCAACACTTTTTTTACTCCCTCATTTGAAACGGACGCGAGGAAGAAACGACTTTTGACATCGTCCAAAGGTCTTCGGGAGTAGATACGGTTGGAGGCAATAATTTTTTTAATTCGTCAACGTTGGTTACGATTTTCGCCGGCGTTTTCATCTTTAAAATGAATCAGCAAAGGGTTAGGTACCTTACAGCTCAGTTGAAGTGGCAAATCAAATTACTTATTTCGTATGTAAAAATTGCAAAATACCTTTGATTTTTAATGAAAACCTCATTGAAAATCAAAAATATTTAAGAAAAATTATCAAACCATGACTGAAATCGGGATCTGATACCGTTATTCGATTGCGTATTTCTACCTGCGGAAATATGTATAGATACCTCGCTGCGGAGCTTCTGTGAAATGAAGAAATACAGAAAAATCAAACCGTACCTTCTCGCGGTTGAAAAGATAATACGAAATTCCGAATAGCTAGGCCGCCGCCGCAGAGAAGAGGAATCAAAAGAATCACTATTAATCGCGGGGAAATTAAAATCATCCTTTAGTGGTTTTGCAAGGCTACCTTTTAGCTTGAGTCGAATCATTATAAACGTATGAACGAGAAAAAACAAAGATTCTCATTCAGATACAAGCACCGATCATTTTAGAACAATTGATCGAGACAAGATTAGCCTGGAAGTCCGATCCTATGAAATATACTTACACGAAAAGACGAAAAATATAAGAAAAATAATAATAATAAACAAAAAAAAAAAAAAAAAAAACACCGTAAAAACCAAAAACCTATAATTTATAACGCGTAACATTTTCAAACATAAGGCAAAATGACATTTACACACGAAGACGTAATTGAGCACCCCTTAGGAAGAAATATGAAACACACGGTGAAACAAGTAAGGGATGGTCACTGTCTAGACTGTTAACAGTCTCTAGACACAACATCCACCCTCTTTTTTTTCTATTATATCGGGTCATCTTGGGTCATTTATTTTTGTTGCTTTGTGAGAGAACTGCACACATAACTGTACCTTTTTTTTCCTTTTCTTCGGGCTCCGCTACGCTGATGTATTAGTTATCCTGTTATATCTTTGAAGAATCACATGTGGTCATCCAGAAACCTTTGGGGATGAGGGTTGCAGGTAGAAAAATGCACCTTGCGTTATTTATCTGATTTCTTTCCCTGACCGACAAAATGTTTTCTCGGACGGGAACCGGTTTACGTATTCACCGCGCGTTATTGCATACCATCGCGTTTACTTTTTCATCCCCGAACCCGATGAAGGTCAATTTAGCTTTAAACTAGTTTGGTCAGTTTGATATAGGTGAATCGAATGTAGCCGGGCGAAAGCGTCATTAATAAGGGTAAGGGTATGTCGTGTAACGGGATGCGCACTGCGTACTATGTAGTTATGTAGTATGTACCTGTATCCTGCTAAGAGGCGATCGCTGTAACGCGCTTCTATGCCAGATTATTTTTATATTAATTTTTCTACGCGTTTTAGATGCGGAGATCTCGAGATCGTATCGCAATATCGATTTTGCCAAACTTGTGTTACGTCAACGTGCATATACTATGTACGAGTATACCTTTTCGGGTAGTATCTATAAGATACCTGCAGGCTGTAGCTATCTTGTCTCTCGTGTCAGCGTGAGACATAACGTACCTACAGTTGGAGCAATAAGGTCTTCGCGCTGTTTTTGTAATTATTTTCTGGTTTTTATTTCGCTTTCCGCTTTGTGTAAACGGACCTCCAGAAGAAGCATATACAGCGACTATAATGTAGTACCTACTGGAGTACCGGATGGCATGCAACGGTTGACGATAGTAAAAACTCGATACGCAACTCATCCTCCGACGAGGAAGACGACGACCGACGTCGACGTATAGTTCTCGTAAACATTCGTAATAGAAACTCGTTAATCCGAAAAGTAAGACCGAAAAAAAATTTCCTTCGCTTTTTACGAGCTCTTCTTGTAAACAATATTGTCATTTTGGAAATGAACGCTGGATCTAGACGGCGTAGCTGTTACGGAATTGTTTTGACGCGAAAACGAAAACGAAGCGAAGAGAGAAAACCAAACCCATCTAACTCGTACGTTACACATTAACGCCTGTTCTCCGCGTACACGATTAGTTTATATGATGGAAAAAGCCACCGACACTTGGTCACCATAAATGCGCTGCAATGCTGCATAGCCAAAGCACGAAGCACATGTTAGACCAACGCTGTTTTTGCCTATAAAAACGATTTCCAACATATTTAAAACAGATGCGTCCAAAAAGAGCTAACCGCTTAACTCTTTTACTTCGTTAAATTTTACGGCTCTCGGTTGAGAAATATTTTACACGCAGGACTGTTCGGATGTCTCGTTGACCCCACAGCTCTAAGCGTGAGTGTAGATGCATAGCTGGTAATCTGGAACCCAATCTGTCTGCTTTACTCTTCCCGCGTGCTTTGCTTCGCCGAATCACCCACATACCTTCGCTGGAATATCCTATTAGTCTGTCTTTGAGCTAAAAATAATACACCCTCTGACCGTATATATGCATTTTCGAAGCAAAACGAAACTCTTCAGCTGTTAACGTATGGCGTCATATGTCTTCCAACACATGCGTATAAATGCGCCGTCTTCGACGCGCGTATCATTTCGTGGCTTTTCGCTGTTTTCAAAAATCTCCGGTGTACCTATCGCAGTGATGACCAAAATCCAAGAGTTGCCAAGCAATTACATAAACCACCCGTATCTTCCAGGGAGCACAATCATGTTTAGAAAAACTCACTGTACCCAGGCCATTACTATCATGCTACATACTACGTATATGTACATACTTCTTCATCTTCTATATAAGTAGTACTGAACATAGAGTTGCCAAGAGGATAGACAAAGAGGGTACTTTGCCCCAAGCCTAGCTTTTTTGGAAGGGCGCGAAAAATCTTAAATTATGAAACATTAAATGCGATCTTCTTTAATTTCTCTTAGTTGATCATATGTATAAGTATATTATGCATAAATTATGTGGATTTCAAAAATCTGCCCGGGTCCGTTTTTTTTCTCAGCTGTTTTGACCATACGCTTACATCAAAAATCTGCCGCTACACCGAGTGCATATAAATGCACGAACCATTTTCTAAAACTCACCATACAGTAGGAAACTCCGCCATGCCACGCAGAGAAAGAGAAGGATAGAAAAAAGGACACCTGTGTACGAAATACTGAATCGTTATAGGAAGTGATATATTCTTCGTCGTAGACAGGCTTCGTCAACTCTATTGAAATTAAAAAAAAAGTTCTTTTTTTTAAACCGACGCAAAAAAATTATTTCTTTTACGAATATAATATCGAACGCGATTTCGAACCAAGATCATATTGAGTAATTTTATACGGGATATTCTTCGGCATTCGGTACCGATACCAATTAAGACGTTCGGTTGTGTCAGTCTCGATACCAACGAGAAAACCCACTTTTGAAAAATCAGTAGCACGTAGGTATTCCGTTGTTTCTTAGCTCAATACAACTCGAAGTAGACGCTTTTTTGAATCGCGTTTGGTATTCTTCGCCTGTCAACCGAATATAGAGAGACTGGTGCAACGACCAGTTGACACCGGACGCGAGCATTTGTGGTCATTCAGTGTCACTATGAACAAAGCACACCCTCGAACATATCACAATACGTAATACAAACCTTCTCATGTACGACATCCACGTCGGACATGTAATTTATTCAAATGTCCGAGGAGCGTAGTCGAGAGTTGTCGGATGTTTATGTTTTTATTGATTTGAGATGGGGGCCGTTCCTGTTGTTTGTAGCTTAAATGTTCGAAAATTTGTTCACCATTTTATAGGAGTTTTTCTTTTGGATTTTTTACAGCTTTTTGGCGGTTTTTATCGTTGCGAAGGATGTTGTATGTTGATATATTGATTCTTCAAAGTTCAAATTGTTTTGTTTGATAGCGAGTGAGGAGAAAAGACACCGTTTCCTTACGCATGCCATGCCGCACTGCCGCAAAACTAATCAGAAATTGAGGGAGTGCGAGAGTGATGGCATGGCTCGTATAGTAGTAGCGGCACTCTCTTGTTCTCGGGCCATGTTCCCCATGCAGCCAGTACCAATAGTCGCCGGGGCTGCAGTGTTTCCTTAACATAAAATTGGTAGTACCTACTTGATTATTCTTCCCGACGAATACGTATGTTTGGGATAATATGTAATAACTAGCGTCATTAGCCGATTTCCAAGGCTGGATTTTAGTTCCTGATGAACATTTAGTAAACTTACTTATCTCTGTAACAGTGAAACAAGTGATAAATTTGTAGCAGGCGGTAAACAGCGATGCTTCAGTTAGGGGGGCGAAGTATATGGAATGGTACCCTTCGTACTCGCACATAAAGTATTGCTATGATGTCTATATAATGCCTACACTGCATAATTCGCGTTAACGAATGCTGTATTGCGAGTTTCTCGCGCCAAAGTACCTACCTTAAGCAGATACGAACGATGCCAAATTTGAACGCAGATTCGCAATCTCGCTGATGACTTGGATAGTGACTTCGGCAACGATTCCTCCCATGAAGGCGATGTTTGAGATATGTCGAATTTAGTTAGAAGTAGAAAAAGCAGTTTTGTTAGAGGACCTTCTACCATCCGTTATACAAAATGACGAACTTCAGTGCGTCGTTTTAGAAGTGCATAGCCGCTTTCAAGAATACCTGAAATTCAAAATGGAGAAACTCGAAACGTGATAGTGATTTTAACGAGAAAAAGTATGCCGGAAAAATATTTCAAAATTAACTCGAATTTACTTCCAACAATAGATACCACGTAATCGCAAACGCAACTCCAACTCGGAAAAATTCGTCGCGTTTATTTCGCTTATTCGCATAGGTAATTAGGTATGTATCTACGTAGTTTATGTAGTGTGACGTTGACTGTACCACGCGACCAAACACTACGAAGAAAAATTATTCGAAAAAAGAGGGCGGAAAAAAGCTCGTAATTTTTTCTCATTCATAACGCGACGACGACGGCTCGCGGTAAAATTGAAATTAAATAATCCTCGTTAAAAAAGAAAATAAGATCCAATATCTTCGGAGATAAATGTCTAAACTTTAAGGCGGTGTGGAAAGAGGAAAAAAATCGTCGAGACAGGCAACAGGGTGTAATAAAGAATTTCCTCTGTCTGAAAACGATGATGAAGATGAAGCAATGAAACTCGGCACAAATAAGGGTAGCGCAGTAGCGCAGCGTACGGCCGCGTCGGAGTCGACGAGGGCGCCGAGAGGGGAGAATTCGCGGTTGCGACGGAAAATTTAAATAGTGTTAAAAGTCAATTTAAATAATTTTTCTGAAGTAGAGATGCTTTTCTTCGCGAAACGAAGCAACAGGTCCTCGGAATTAATGCTAGCAAAGCGTGCTAAGCAACCACCCTCCTCCAACTACGCGTTTTTTCTTTTCAAACGCGGGCGCCAAGAGCGAAGGGGCGAGCGAGAAATTGATTAATGGATTAAAAAGAAGAGGAAGGAAAAAAATGCGCGCCACGGAGGAGAAAAAAAACTACGGTGAAAAAGACGGCGATTAACGTTATCGTAGTTTTTATTTAATTGGCAACGTTAATTTAAACTCCGATGAATGAAGTATTCTTTCTCGCCTCGACGCCGGCGTCGTTCGCGCTGATGCGGTGAAATCCGCGTCAACCGTGAATCTTGCGAATTTTATGTCTGCACATTTTGGCCGTACGGCGCATTCCGCGATAAATTCGCAATTTGCAATGGACTGACGTCGATTTTTCTAACACCTCCTTTCGGCTCTCATCCAAGAAGTTTTCTTGTTTACAAACAAAATTCATTCGACGTGTTTTCGTTTTTTTTTTCTTTACCCTGCCCCCGCGTTAAACTCGTTAAGTTACGTATGCGCGCATATGTAAACATACATATACGAGTACATACAACGTCTGTTACGACGACGACGGCGACGACGACGACGACGACGACGTTGATAAAAACTATTATACGAATAAAAACCGCCAACTGATTACGAACTATGAAAAATAATCGCATTCGTAAACGCACGCGATTGCGTACGTTTACGAATGTGTACACGTGTATACATAGGTATAAGTATACAGCTATTAGGTATGTAGGTAGCTAGGTGTAGGTACTAGGAGTGTAAAATTGTGTATACAAGTACAGATATACTGCTACATTCTTCATTGTTATAATGAAATCTAGGGTGGTTGTGGCTAGCTAGCTAGTAGCTACGTAGTACATACTGTACGTACCTAGCTTACCTACGTAGGTGCGATAGTGCAGGTTGATATACTTGATACTAGAGTCTAGATAGCGAGAAGTAGACTGTGAGTAACTAGATACTGAGTATGGGTAGTGAGTATAATATATAGTAGGAGGTAGGATTTTAAGAATACCTCATTGACAACGCATACGGGTTAAGGTACAAGTACGAAACACTACTCATCTAACTTGTAACATGTTTTCGCATTCGTGACACGATTCGATTGTAGGTACGCAATTATTCTTCATTATTTGCTATCAAAAACAATACCGCGTTTTGAACGTTTTTCTGGCTAGAAAAAAATTAACCCTTTCGTTTAAATGAAAAATTTAAATACAAGAGGGTTGAAAAGTTCACAGCTTACCTGGCACGTTCCACTTTACAAGAAGGTGACGTACGCGATACCCTAGTCATTTTACTCCTCATCTTTCCATCCTTTTTTCTCTCTACATAGGTAGGTACACCTTCCGCGTACATAAGCTAATGCATTCATTTGCTAAAAAGTTCTCCCCTTCCAGCCTCCCTTCATGCAGTCTTATGCTTGTTTTAATAGCGTTAAAAGTTTTTACGTTGAGCTTCCCGTTTTATAAGAATTGGCAAGCAGTCGTGTCAAGGATGCGATGACGAAGTATGAATTGCCAGCTGCCACGTACGTCTGTTGATCGTTCAATTTGGGAAAAAAAATATAGCGGCGTGGATGAGGTGGTGCCTTGAATGCAAGATTTTTCAATCGAGTACATTTTATTTCCCATCGAATAAGCTATGCTACCTTACTCATTAAACGAATGATCGAAAAAAAAGTCGCTCCAATAAATGGGCATCGCGCTATTTTAAAATAGCTTCATTTGTGCGATTTCGCTCCTTCCGAATTTTGCGATACACTCGTCAGAATTAGCGAGAATCAAGTTCAGGCCCTGCTAAAAAGTTTTCTGAGACACAATTTTTTTTGTCATTTTTTATTCGTTACCTACCACTTGTAAAAATAAAAATGAAAAAAAGTAGACCTAGTATTAAAGATATATATTCTTTGAATAAAAAGTGATTTTTTTAATCCGCCCCCCCACTCCCCGTCCTGTAATTTTGAGCCTCGGCCCTTAACATACTCACCGAGCGAATAACACAGAAATTAAAATCACTTTTTGCGTCCATTGCCAAAACAATAAGAATAAAAAAGTCGCTTTTACTATGTTTTAAGAACGTTGCTGTATGAAATAAAATTTAAATTAAAAAAAATTACAAGTAGTTCGTTTCGGGCAAAAGCCATTATCATCATCATCGTCATCATCAGACTAAAATCAGACTAATCACGAGTGCATGAGACATCCTATACTTAGTCATCAAGAATTTACGAGCCTGCTGAACTCGAAAAAATTGCTGGGCAGGGGCAAATTTACTTTTTGTACCCCTATCTTCTTCGCCTGGCTTGATACTCTTGAATTTATGAAAGTTTTTTTTATAATTGAATTAGGTACGAGCACTAGAACTATTAGGACAACTTTTGTTTGCAAAAATTTTCTCGAAAACGACGATTTCTTTATGTTGTGCTGTGTGTATTGAACGTACGTTGGTGCACAATTACTTGCGAGATTAAATTAATTAATTGCGTCGAGGCTGAAATTTAAAGCACATCAACTTTACAAGTTATTCGTGCTTTTTTTCTTGGTTTATTAGATAAAAAAAACCCAAGTTGGCCGAGCCCGGAGATCATATTTCTTAGAGCGCTACCGATTCGACGTTTTGCGTGCTTTTCGATAATGAAAAAATTTCAAAAATTTGCCAAGTTCTAAAACGTAAGAAAAAAACATAGTATAACGTATTTCAAAACAAACATAATCACAATATGGGTAATGTTTACTTATCGAAAAGCTTCGGTACGATGATTACACGTGCTTACATCGATACAGCAACGACGCCCCCTCCCCTCCGCCTACTTTGCCGTTATCCCGCGAACATAATATTTTCAGCCGCGATAATTCGTCGTCTACGTCATTTTTTGCTCTCGACTTGCGGCGTACATCGTTACGTGTAAGACGATTAAATTATTGTGAATTTTAGCGCAACGGTGGCGCCATTGATGACGAAAAATCATCGAAAAGGCGAATTAAAGGGGTTGAGGGGGAGAAGAAAATTTTTCAAAAAAAGCGCAACTTAGTACAAATTAGTACACGGACCGCGTAGGTATAAATAAGAGAAAAAGTACGTCGTGCATCGTGCTTGTATACGTATCAGCCACGTACCGCGTATGTGGAAAAGCTAATTAGAAGGCGTATCTTGGAATGGCGAATAAACGCCCAATTGTTATCAGTCGTTTAACGGATTATTTCCGCGGTAGACAATAACTGATTCATTGGACACGGTTGGCACTACACGATGAGATCGTGGCCAGTAGAAAGGGTAATATGAGGCGGTCAAGTGGGCCGTGCTAGTTGGTATGACCAATACTGGACATTCGGCCGATTGGTGAGTAAAGAAGGCGATAGTGGCGCACCGGACAACTATCGGCTCGCTGGCGAACTACCAAACGACGCTTGCGTTTCCGACAGACACCGGTAGCGTCGCGTAGGAGGGCTGAATATCCGCGTGGTCGCGACGGAGAGGAGTGTAGTCGTTCCCCTAACTTGATGTATAGTGCTTTTTCCCCTTAAACGCGCAGCATCGTGGACCATACGTGACTCGTGATAGGTAATTTTGGTGTACTTAGCTTGAATCGTCGTGGTTTACAGTCGCGTATTTCCATTTTTCTCCTAATCGTCGAGTATGGAAATTGTAGGGACATGTTGGTTGCTGAGCAGAGTCGTTAACGCGGACGTACTCCTATTACCAACGTTTTAGACAAACTTCGTCCCTGTAAGTCGCTTTTTTCTTCGAATTCTCAAAGAAATCTCGAATTTCAAATTGAAAAAAGAAAAGAAAAGGTTGAAAGTCGTTTTTAATGCCGGGCCGGACGCAGGTACCTACGCTATTCGTCGTAGGATGTGGTGAGGGGCAAGAGCGCGAAGCGTCGTACGAGGATTTTGGCACCGGTCCAAAGATTAGTCCTTAGCTCGACAGTCGTGTACCGTAATTACTTCTTTTTTGGTTCGATAATTTAAAGGCTTTTAGGTTCTTTCAAAAGCCCGAAATAGCGAAGCGTTTCTACTATATGTCGCGTCGCGTGAAAAACTGTTGGCGCGAATCACGTCAAGATTGTTCGTGCGCGTGTACGTACGCTGCGCTGCACGAAACGTAGCGGCTCACGAGACACGGCGAAACACGCGTCATAGGTTACGTATCGGACTACTTGGCAGTGGAATAGCGGTACATGCGCTTTACTCCGATGAGTCACCGTTTTCGTTGGTCTTTGAGCAGACCGCACCGACTCTCCAGAAGAGCGCGGAGATATCCGATGCGACCCGACATTTGCTCACAGTCCAAGCCGGCTATCTGGCGAACTATCGGGTTTAGTTTACGCGATGGTCTTGTTCTACGGTGGAGGTCATTTTTCGTACTCCGACACTTGATCGAATCGTGGACGTAGCACGTAGCACGTTTTTAATTGCAACTGAATTTTTTTTAATAATGTTTTTAACGTTTTGTTTCATTTTTACGAGTAAAATATATTGAATTTTTATCGGTTATTTTTTTTTTTTTATTTTTGAATTTTTTCCTATTTTCATTGCGTTAAAATTTTTTTGCCTCGTTTATAACGGAATTTTTTTCAAATTTTTTTCAATGGTTTCACGCAGTGAGTGACTCGATGGTTTTCGGTATCAATCAAATTTGATGAAATATCGAAATATGGAATTTTGCTAGTATCTGAAGTTCAACTTGCCGGAATATTTAACTCGATCCAGGACCGAAAAATATTAATGGTTCAAAATGCGAATTAAAATGCCAGCCGTTCGAATTGCTCAAGGTAATATGAATTTTTTGATGCAAAAATTTTTTCACCTCTACTCTAACAAATTAGGCAAATTTAAGCGCAATCTTGGTAACTTTCGCACCACGACGACCGCCATTATTTTCATCTGCAATACGACTAATCCGCCAAATGTTTTCTTCCTTCTTTCACCTCGTAATAAGAGGATGAAGAGGAAGATGAAAAAAAAAAGCTGGTAATTAGTTGTGTGGTACGCTTTCTAGTGGAGAGCTTTTCAAACGAGCACTCGATATTGAAATTTTTCCAACTTGCGTTCTTTTCTCTCGGTCACGTTATCGTTTTAGTCGTAGAGCTAGAGCAGCTTTTCCCGCATGGCAAAAGTTTCTTTAGCAAGCAAGTATATTGAAAAAACAGCTCGTGATCTGGTTATAACGTGAACGGAAATCTTAATTCTATACAACTTTATCGCAAAGTCGCGAGCACAATGGAAACCTTTTTGATACCTACACCTTTTCGACGACGAACAGGAACATCCAACCTATGGTCAATGTAAACTGTAAAGGTTACGTTTCTTCGAGTATTGGCATTAGCCAAGTTGTGAGATAATTGATTGTCTTTTGACAAGTTGCATGTACGGCACGATTCTTTCAGTATTTCTATTCTACGTATTACGTAGTACGTACTACGTAGACCTACTGTACATGTAGTGTAGTATATTCTTTCCTGCGTACACAATAATGCTTGGTGCTCGTTTACATGTGTGGTATTGCGTTTCTTTCTTAACCCCGTAAAGCCTTTAAGGTGGTCTAAGAGACTGGCACAGTATTAGATAACACATCCCCTTTTTTCCCTTAAGTCCTTCGATCATTTAATATACTCGTATGTAGCTCTATTATCCATTTTATTCTTCTTCGCGGCTTCATATTTATTTTCAATTTCTCCCGGAAACCTCTTAAAGCTCATTAGTTTTGAAACGAGTAATTCGATGAAGAAATTATAACACCTGATCTTAAAGCCAAAATTGACGACATTTTACGACACGTTTATACTAACAGAACTTCTACGCGCCACCGTCACCCAGCCCACTTTCGTGTATGTCGTGTGAATAATTAAGTACACATCAAAGGCAATTGATAAGGAGTCAGACTTACCTCAAAATTTCTTCGAGCTTCGTTTCGTTTTTTCCCCCCTTATCAAGTACATATAACTTTTTGATAAAACGTGCTCCGAACATAGCAAAGAATCCTCTGCTACCATCTTATGCCAGGATATCTTGAAAAATACCGAAAAAAAATTGTTTACATGGGTTATATTATGGAAATGTAAAAAAAATTTCGCCTTTGATTTGTCGAAGCATCTCTCACGGATTTCGCTATTTTTGTTCACGTCATTTTAGGCATTTGAACGCAAGACTTGTATGAAAAATTTTGTCTCAGTTCATATCGTGCCTTTTCGGATTTCCGCCATTTCCAACCGAACGTACCAATTACAACTTACTAATACCAGTTTGATAGCGAATATTCTAAAGTTATCGCTTAACAAATCGAAAATTATTTCGAGAAAAAGTCAACTACATATAATTTCACTTTCGCAGGTTTTGAAATGATATGAGAATCCGAGATTCTTTATCCAGTTACGTTAAAAATTCAAATTTTTGAATTATTTATCACTTTTGAGACACATTCGCGGAGTAGATATCAGTTAAGAAAATCTGGAAATTTTACGATGGCTCCTTTCATTTTCGACCTGTAAAGTAGGATTTTTTGGGGATTAACGCTTTCCCTTATAATTTCCTAAAAATTTCGATGCAAAGTGGTTCAAAACGACTCAAAAACGTGATTTAAGTGAAAAAATAAAGGTCGACGGAAGTTTTACATGACGCTGGAAGATGACAATAGATAGTCTAGGTACCAATAAAAAAAATTTTTATAACCATTCATTTCACCGCTGCGCCCGCCACCCACCAGCAAAGCAGCAATATGCATTTTCTGACAATGTTGCAAAAAATACGTCAATGTTTAATTGTATTATAATTATGTAACATATTTGTGTATTTTTATGTTTTAATTATGGTATTTGTACCTCAAAGTGAGCACTTTCACGCTATGTACCCAGTTGGTTTATTTTTCTGAACGACGTTAGTATTTTTTTTCATTTTTTCAAAATCAAAATGACCGTTTTTTTTTCATAAAATGAAATTTTTTAAAACGATAGAAGTAATGGCATCCAAACAGATCCAAGTTTGTTCATGGACCAAAAGTGGCCTATTGTGGCGCTGAAACTGGGACACTGCAATTTTTGCGACCACTTGCGACGAACGATTTTACAAGCGATTTAATTACGTGAAATTCGTAAATTTTGGTTGAAAGTGCAGTCAAATTCAGCCATATTTTAAACGAAGATGTTCCACTCTTCAAAATATAAATCGAATTCAAATGTGTGTTTCAACACCATAAAAACAGATTTTTTGACTCGTCACAAAGCAAAACTTGAAATTTTCCGAATTTTTTTGGTTTTCTTTTTTTTCTGATTTCTCCTTCCTCTGAAAAATTCAAAATAGCTCCGGATTTGAATTCAGCGATCTCAAAAACATACGTTTTGATGTATCACACGTTAAAATCCATAATTTTCAAATTTACCTCCTCCCCTCTGGTTTACTCTCCTCACTCCGAAATGAAAAATGACCTCAAATACGCACTTAGCGACCTCAAAAACATCAGAAGCGACATGAAAAAAATTTAATCGTCGTACAGCCTTGAATCACGTTTTTTGGCTGTTTTGGACCACTGATGTTGGATTCTGCTTGGTTATTTCGATGGATCGCCAAATAAAGGATCGAATAGTTGCGAAATTTGTCAACTGATGAAATGAATTTTTTGGGGCCTTCCCCCATGCTTATCGATGAAAACGAGACGTTACTATTTTATGCTAAAAATGCTAATCGATTAATCAGCCCGTCGTCGTGTACGTAGCTGGTAGCTACGTACGTACTACGTACATAGATTTCTGTCGATCTGAAAATTCGATCAAGCGAAACAGCAAAATGTTAAAAATTAAAATGCGTACGCGACGTTAACGCGTAGAAAATTTTCGCAGGGTCTGAGTAACGAAATGTTTACATCTTCATAGAAGCAATCGCGCATCTGGTATCGCTACCTGAATCAATAGAAAACGCCGGCACGATTTTCATTTACGAGTAATTTATCGCAATAAAAAATAATAACGATTAGTAACAGACATATTGTAGAAGTTTACATAGCTCGGTGAAACTTGCGTAGGAAGGGAGCGACGTAGAGGCGCAAAAAACTTTGTTTTGGGATGCGTCACATCTTACGTTCGCACACACGCCACGTCGTCGCATCCACCGCTGTTTGTCGGGCTGGCGAGAGAAAAATCTCAATTTAAATTTCACCGCAAGTAACCGACCACATTTTAATATATAAATCATCGCGGACGAATAAATGGGCAACAGGAAAAAAGAAAAGAGCGCATAAATACTCGTACGCGAGAAACGGAACCACATTCTCACGACACGTTTAATCGATAGTTTAGCGTAAGTAATGCGGCGATTAAACGGCGTTAAAAATTGATTCTCGTGTATTGCGAACAGTTAATGTAAATTAATTAATCGATTCACTATTCGGCTGTTACGAGTACGAAACGGAACGTTGCTGACCGTTAATAGGGCCTGGCTTTTTTTTTTTTTTTGGGAGCTTTAAACCTTCACCGACGATGGTAGAAATTGAAAGTTTCACGCCAACGTTCGTTAATTTGTCCTCCTACTACAGTAGGGTCATTACTTTGAAGGAGAGTGAAAAACAAATACTGCTGTACGAAAATTAGCCGAACCCGCGATGATTTATCAATCGCTAGTTTGCGTTTGCCTGCCTGTCATATCGGGAAAATATTACGAGTAACTCGTAACTCGACTAGTTGGTTGGTTTTTTTTCCCTTTCTGCTGCTCCGTAACAGCACGGTTCACGCTTTCGCAGTTGTTACGAACAGGAAGACATTTCGAAAAAACAACCTTTAAATAACCACATTTATTGCGGTTCTTTGAAAGAGACTGATTAGCGGTTCTCCGTTATGGCAATCGGGTCAATGGAGCCAAATATTCCGAGACTTTTTCTCGTCGTTAATTATTAATCAGTGGACAATGATTTGCAAGGCTATAGGTAATAGGTATTAGGTACTCGTACTAGGTACGTTTACGTTCACGTTCGAGTGTATAATTGTCGGCTAGAAATAGAGAGAGAGTGTGTGTGTTTTCTTACCAACGCGACGGACAGAAAACATACGAGTACAGTACATTGTTGGTAACCAGCAGTGACTCCTAAAGCGCATCGTACGTATCTTCGAGCCTCGCATCTTCTTAATTCTTATACCCATATACCTCTCGGCTCTCACGAGAGCTTTGATAAATGAGATCTGCTATCCTTTTTTCTTCTTCTCTTTTTTCTCATTTCTTGAATGGTTCGCGTTCGTAATTCGTATATCGATTATCGCGCTACCAGTCTACCAGAGTAAGACTTACCAAAACAAGTTTCTACGTCACGAGTAGTTTTCAAATCAACTTTTTATTTGACGCGATTTAGTTTTAGGTGTCAACAACGTGTTACCTGTTACAGACTTTATCATTATACGCGCCGAATGGACGATTGTAATTCGTCATTAGGTTTTCGCGCGATGCATTGTTTACTTTCACTTTCGCCTTTAAACAAAACCAACGGCCGCGTCGTTGTCGTCGTCGTCGTTGGTAATTTGACGTCGAGCTTTTTTTTCGTCTAATTGGCGCGCGATCGGTCTCGAAAAACCAAAGCGCTTCGGATATTCAATTTCCAATGCGACAGTAAAAGCAGAAAAATTACAAACGAGCGTAAAATAACGAGTTATCAGTATTTTACGACGTTTCGAAACAAGAACTAGCCCGTTAATTAAATATCTACGGTGAAATTTTCGACGACCAAATCGCCGTGTTGTACATAACGTACCTCTACCTATCTAGTATCTACCTATAACGATACGTTTTATACCTACGTGCCCGACCTCCGTTGTTTGTAGCTGAAAAAATTACCATCCGGTTGATTTTATCGCGACTTATTGCCAAGAAAAGCGTCTGGTCATTTGTAAGATGATGTGGAAGCGAAGGTGAACGCAGCGACGTTAAGGTCGCCGCTTGTATGTGTTACGCGACTTCCTCGTTACGCGACGGCATAACTGATGAATAACACTTTAAGGCAATCGGACTCGGATTCGCGTATTTTTGGCCATCGGGCATGGCCCAAACGGATACGGTACCACGGTGAACTCGTCGCTAGTGGCGTGGTCAAGAAACCTGTGTGAGACGTAGTCCGAACCTATCATTGTTCGGTAGTATGAATGAGCTAAGAACACAAAGGTCATCGTGGACGAGCGATGGCCTTTGTTGTTACGAAAGGTTCGGTTCATTCAGCGAAAACGTGGTATATGGTTGTTTTATCGCTACGTGAAATTAGCTTACTCGAATTTCTTTCCATCGACTCGAAGTTAAGAATTGTACTGGTCCGTGGAAAATGCTATTGTCACTGCTGAGTACCCTATTATATTGAAGATGAACAATGTTGTTTTCTAAACTACGTATCTGACTAATCACTCGGTAGATCCGTAGATCCGCAGATCGAATGTAGGTACAAAATCGTCGACAGGGGAAACGGGCTCGTGGCCAGTGTTCTGGGCCCCTTCTTCAATTTGCGCCCGATACCCGCGTATAAAATAGGGGAGAATTGTCGTGCATATTATCGAACAACTTGGAAATTTACGAGGCCAAGTGAGACCTCCTGACTCGTAATTTTTGACCATTCTGCGAGTGTGTATAACGCCACGCGAAAAACTTCTGCCAAAGGTTGCAGAGTACTGTACGAATCGAAATTCAAAACGGACGCCTGTTGGAAGACGGCGTCTTACAGGTGAGTGAAATTTAGCTAGAATCGCTCGGCATTCTTGATGAAATGCGGTTGCGCAATCCTGTTACTCGACTACCATGGAACTACGGTAGAAATTCCGACCATTTCAGAATCACCGCACGATTACGCGTACATCGGACTGCGACACGCTAAAGAGGATAATTCGATCACGAAAATCGACTCTCGGTATATACGGACAACGCTCATGCATGCCCGAAGAATGCGACATATAAACGTGCTGCTAATGGACGACTGCAAAAATATCGACGTCGCATCGCGCACAAAACGATCGGACGATAAATCAAGCTCGCCTGAGCGCTGCGCCGCCGTCGCGCCTCATTGCAGCGGTTGTCCTCGCAGAAGCGTCGCGTCGTCGTAATCAGCCCTAGCTGCTGTGAATTTTCAATCACGAAGTCTCCGGACGAAGAGCGAAAATTAAAACTCGAACGTAACGCGCGGATACCGCGTTGAATATATTATGAAGATTATTTCTTGAAAAATTGGCAATGTGAAAAAAAATTGACGAATTATTTATACTGTTGTACGAAAGACGAGAAGAGAGGGTGGAAGGTAAACGGAGAGCAAAAGTTGACGATGAAATTGTACTTATACCGGTTTGAAACGCGGATTAATTTTTAATATAAGCTTTCAACTCGTCTATCTATTTGACACCGGCGATAGTCTATAAAAATCATTTTTCTTTTCCGCGTATTTATTTTTACAATAAATCTATCTACGCGTATGCTAAATGCATAGTATAAGAATATACACTACATGCACTGCACACGATGCAGCAGGAGGGTATATCGAACTTCCATTAATTTTCGCTACTCTCCGTCTGTATCTGTATTCTGTACTGTATTATACAGTGTGTTATGATAGATACGTAGATAGATATGTGTAGATATATGTACACAGATAATTGATCATGATTTCAAGGAATTTAGATTGCAACACACCACCCGTCAGTGCCGCAAAAATGGGCGAGCGACGTTGGGGGACCCTTTACTAATATCTAGAAAGAGTTTAATGTAAAGTAAAACAAAAAGAGAAAAAGCCAGAGTGATGATGTGCAGTGTGTGTGTGATAGATATACTGTATTTCATTTTCATCGATACTATCGCAAAATAATTTCAAAAAAACAAGTAACACCCCCCGTCAGTGTCGCAAAAACGGGCGAGCGACGGTGGGGGACCACTACTAGTATATAGAAATAATTAAATATAAATAAAAATAAAAAGAAAAAGAGCCAGAGTGATGATGCGCGGTGTGTGTTCGTAGTGGTGGTAGTATGTGGGTACAAGTTGCACGTTCATTCATGTGCAGTGTGAGTGTACCTGTGCGTGTGCACGCGTTGCGAAGAAGGGAGGTACCAATAGTACGTATTTAATGGATAGTACACAATATTATGCGGATAGTTTTAATATACGTCCGTGTCCGTTCGCATAATCGTCCTCGTCGTTTATCTTATCAGCTACGAGTATCTTTACCGAATTGGGAAACACTGCGTATGGAAAACGTAACACACCTTGGTCAAAGGTGATTTGTGTCCGCGGAGAAATCTTTTTTAACTGGTATACTATTGATGAGTTAACGATCCGTCTAAATCTCTTTTAAACTGCGCTATTAACCGGCGCAAAAGAAGAAATTATCGCGTGTCATAATTCACACCTTGGTCCAATTATCCAAAGACTCCAAGACTCAGCAGCGACTCGAATCGATGGTGGTTTTCGGCGCCCTACTCGTTCTTCGTATCGTCATTTCTGCGCGTTACGTACTCGTATTAATAATTGCGCATGATACTTTCGGATGAAGACGATGAAGTTATAAATCTACTGACTGAGCCGTTCGTCTATCTGAATTATATGATCTTAATTGCCTGTCTAATGTCTGCCGAAGTGCCGATGCCTGATGCCTATTGCCTATTGCCTATTGCCTATGTGCGTCTGCGTACTGCGTACCTAACCTATCGCTTATAATATTACATATTTAGGCTAACTACAGTATGTTTGCGTAGAAACCGACAGTTGATAGCTACGCTGCGCTGCGAATTCTAAAACGAGATTTTCTGCAACGTTTAAAAATTAACGAGCGATTGGTGCGAATAGCGAATAGCGATACCGATTTGCCGAATGTTACGCGATTGTGCGAATTAGTCGGCTTAAATTCTAACGGGTTTTTTGGTGCTTGAAGAGTGGAAGTGACGAATAGGAATAAAAGTAGACAGGTCAGTTTTAGTACGAGTTTCGTGATTTTTTTCCACCATTTTACTGACCAATCCACCTTGAAATTATATTATAAAATGTATTAAAAATCGTTCGCCCTTCGCGGGTGCCGTTAATAAAAATTCTACTACATCTACATCTACATATACTCGAGTCGAGTCGAGTCGAGTCTCGCTACTTCGTCTTCGATATGCGCGTTCTGCGTGCGGTAAGGCGACAAACGCGCCGGAACACGCCAAATATCTCGAGATTAATGCTTGTGTTTTTTAATCGCCTGCTCGTATCTTGGGATATGTGCTGGCCGCTAAAGAGGCCACCAGCTACAGCTACCACGCGGCATTTACACATTTTATAAACGCCCCGTTTAAACGGCAGTTTGTTATCGCTTCTGTTTGTTGTAATTAAGCCCAAGTACCTACTACCTACGTGAATGCGTAATGTGCTGTAGTCCGGGTACACACTACACACCGCGATACGCTCGTATACTCGTACGAATACGCGCACGTATAAGTTGCACGCGCTCGGCGCACACTGCACAGCACACATCCGTCGTCTTCGTCTACCTTCATCTACCTTCATCTCTACCTTTGCTTCAGCCACAGCAACACAACGCGCATACACGCTTGTTTCTCTGCCAGCTAAAAGATGAACAAACCGGTTTCACAAATTGTCTATCTTTATTTACATTACAACTAGTAACGTTATTTAATTTATTAACGTTGGTAACTATACTTAGTCGTGCGCCAAATCAAAGACTCCCTTTACTAATTGCGGTTGAGATTTTCGTCTTTGAAAAAAATTAAAGGTATAAACAACCGAGTACGAAGGCGGTGGTACCTCTACCTGTCTACCTCTACCTAGTACCTACTAAGCCGTCTACAGTATAGCTCGCTGTCTATTGTAATTGTATGAAGTAATGATAATACTGGGATGGACACGTCATCCGCCGTGCATCGTTATTACCTAGAGGAAATAAGCACGACAGACTGGTGGTCATCGGATATACCAAAGTTTAGGCTTTTACATGACTCACCCTAGTAATTGATACGGGGAAGAGATCATTGGTTTGGGTGGAGTACAATCCATTTACATAATTCGTTCGGCTATATTTACTTGTACGTTGGTAATCCATACGCCGCCACCGCCGCCGCGTCGTCGACCATTTTTTCGAGGTATAAATCGTAATTAATTCGCGGTCGCGTGTTAATTCGCGCAGGCGATCGTATTTTCGTGGTAGAATAAATTAAACGTTTCTCAACGAAAGATTTGCACTTATTAAAGATGAATTCTAATCATGGAAATTCGAGAGTAGACGTACTGGTCCAGTCAATCTAGCGCGAAAATCGCCTCGAGCTTGCAAAATGAGATGACTGGCTGAAATTTGGTATATACCTAGTATTCGTTCGATACTTCTTGCAACATGCTTCTCTCCACAACAAATGTCACGTGCGCAAGTCCCCTGTTTTGTGTATCTCAACCCCCTCAAAATCATTCACGTAATTTGGTTAAAGAATCGTCCAAGACTCGCCAAGTTTGCCGCGCTGTGTCTCAAAAACTAAGGAGGCCCTAAGCTAGATACCTTAATTTTTTTCCAGCGAATTTGCAGAGAATTCGGTCTACTTTAATTGGGATAGTTTCATCAGCCGTGGTCAACTAATCAGTTAGCCTTATTTAATAGCCGTTTTAGTAGTGAAGTCTCTCCTCATGAGCCACGAAGGGTTGAAAAATGACGAAATATTAAAGTTACTACCCTCGCGTTATTGGAAATGGTCGCTCTTGCGGCGGCCTTCTGGTGAGCAGCTACAGTTGAAGATTCCAAATTTCCAAGTCTTCCTGCTCGAAAAATTCATTTGCACGGTATTTTCGTCAAAGTTGATTACGATGGAACGAAGAACGGCGATTTAGGTAACGGTAGAGGAGACCTCGATTGCACGCAAACTTATCGATACATAGGTAGTATACGAATTGCGAAAAAGATAATTTGTCGGAAATTAATGAAATTAAGTACTGCCGAAACAAACGGTAAGGTTACTTTTGTTACCGTCGAAGATGGCGCAGCGCGAAGCAGAGCGCTGAGAAGTACTGAAACTTGGCGTAAACATGGAAAAAAGGGTATCGAAGGAAGAAAATGCGAAAAAAGAAAGAAAGAAAAAAAAAACAAATAAACAACGTGTTAACTGTTAATCGACGAGTCGCCGCTCGGGAATGAGAAACGAGCGAGGAGGATTGGAGGAATGGGAAAAACGTAGAGGTAACAAAATAAACGAATCGTTCCGGGTGAATTTTTTTTTTACAACATGGAGAATTTGCCGATACGCTAGCAAACATAGTTCGATGTCCGATTTACCTTTTTTTTTTCTCGTTAGTTAGAAAATACTCGCCATTTATTGGTGAATCAACATCGAGCTCGGGCTGTACGATTGGCGAACGTCGTCGGAGAAGAGGAAACGGGAGGCAGGAAACCGAAAGAAAAGAAACGTAAGAATATACACAGCGAAACAAAAGAGTTTCATTGATGAAATCGGGCGTGTCAAAGGTCCTTTTCTTATTTCCAAAGCGACGCTGCGCCGCGGAGAATTACTGGGTGTTGACATGCGAGTGTTCACTGTGCCGCGGACGACCAAAGATGGGAACTATGCATGATTCCTGTATTACTATTCTTTAATTTGTACACTACTATCTTAAGACAAGGAAGGTGCTGTGCGCTGCTTGTTTTCACAAATATACCGACGTCACGCAACTCGGCTTCGTTAGGTTCGCTTCATTAGATTCGAAGAACTAATCACTCGAAAGTAAAGATCATTGACATATATATCGACGAGTTTTTTTTTCACCTTCTCTCTTTTTCTCTCTCTCTCTCTCTCTCTCTCTCTCTCTCTCCTTTTTCCAGCGCCTTCCACGGCTAATTTCCATCGCCTACGAGCCACCGTACTCATTAACCAATAAGTTCTCACGATAGCCGTTCGTCCCTTACGAATTTTTTCAGCTTTTTTTTTGTTTCCCAACTGCAGCAGTCACCTTTTTTTCTACGTTTTTTACTTCGAATGGTTTTCCTGCGGTAATTATTTTATATAAGCGCGCGGATTTATCTTCGTATAACTTACGCGGTATAATTTTACTCTAATTATTTGTTAATTATACGCGGCCTTCTGTCGGCTTTACGTCTTTTTTCCTCGACGTACGCTTGTCGTCGCGTCCGCCTGCTCGGTTCTCGAATTGCGCAACCTTCACGCTAGCGCGCTGTGGCTGTACCATAGATGACGTTCGGTTAGAATGGACTCGCCTCGTACGATATTCGTTTCTTGCCGTTTAGCCTTATCTGGCGTATTACACATGCCATACGCCGGCCAAAAAAACACTCCAGAATTTGCATATTTACGTAATAACCAACGGCGGCGTTTCGTGGTGCCAATTTTTCTTCTTGTTTCGTTGTCGTCTTCGGTTTTCTCGTCAACTCGTCACTTCGCCACTTCGCCACTTCGCCGAATTACCGAACGAAGAATCCCGCAGAAAAAAAGATATAATGTCGAGCTTTCGAAGGTCTTTTCCGATAATTTCAATACAAATATTGTACGTATACGTATCTCGTATGCACGGTGTGCTAGCTTTCTATGGTACCAACAAATACTCACCCACATGAAGACGCAAAGTCGCAAAGGATAAAAGAATACATCGCCTTGTACAAACAACAAGAATAAAAGGAAATTTGTCGTTAATTGGAAGACATTTACACGCGACGACGCGACGCAGTGGATTATGTTTTAATATTCAAAACGTAAAGAGTTGAAGATAAAGTTTAACGCCGCTGTAATAAGGGCAAGGAGAAAAAGCAGAGAAAAAAAGCCGACAATTAAGTACCAGTACCTACAACTGGAAACGGGGTTGGCAAAAAGCGAAAAAGATACGAAAGAGAGGACGCGGCGAAAAGGAGAAAAGACAATGCGTAGGGAGATTTTCTTTTCATGCAACGGCGGCGACGGCAGCGACGG
Organism: Maconellicoccus hirsutus; assembly: GCA_003261595.1. Lineage (NCBI taxonomy): Eukaryota > Metazoa > Arthropoda > Insecta > Hemiptera > Pseudococcidae > Maconellicoccus > Maconellicoccus hirsutus. The sequence goes on along the minus strand of QBDW01006072.1, from coordinate 2,071 downwards.
CTGCGGTGTGGCACAAGTATTGGAAAACGTCCCTTCCGACAATGGCGAAATCGTTGGCGTTTGTTTGAAGGCACGCGAACTACATACCAGCATTATCCTTTCTTAAATGTTGGTTTTTGTTTTAAACGATATTATCTACTGCTTCGCGAAAGCTACTCGTATGCGCCTTTAAAAGTTGTCGCGTTCGCTTGAAACGGAATAACGCCATTCTTGGTCAGAAAATAGTTCGTCACGAGCTGATTTATTGCCAAACGGTCAGCAAATGAAATGGACGTGGGTCCATTGACCCTTTTTTTGGCAGTATAAATATAGTGCCTATATGTACGAATGTGGTGTACTTTACTGTCCAGCATGCCACCGTCATTGTCGTCATCACCACCACCACTACTATCGCACCGCCGTTGTCGTCGTCTCGTTTCGATCATATCGCCTCCTTCACCTGCATATACGATACAGTTAAAAATAGCCCCGTCGTCGTCCGATACACACTGCAGTCATCGGCGTCGGCGTCGCGTCACATCTCTGCGCTAATTTGTGTAGCGTAAGTTAGATGTACATGTGTACTATGTACGTAGCTACGTACATACAGCGACACAGCGGAGATAATTGATTGGGCCTTTTTTTCGCTTTTCGTACTAAAGATCTGTTGCTTCTTCTTCTTCTTCTTCCTCATCGGTATCGAATGGCTGGATTATCATGAATGCGACAATGTTAAAGAAATGACGCTGACGTGCGATTAACCTAGTTGAAGCAAGAAGAAGTTTGGACGCGGGTTTTCTCTAATCTCGGTGGCCCGATGTTGTTTGACCGGAGCCGGTTGGCTATTTTACACTTTTGCTATTTTGTCAAGATTCTTTTTCTTCTTGCTGACTGAATCGCCTCGCTAAATAGTACGTGTATTCGTTTATGTTTGTTTGATATGTCTCATTAATTTTATCCGCGCGTATCTATCGAATGAAATATTTTTCGATATGGTCATAAAAAGCGAACCGATGTATATCGCGCAGCGGGCTTCTCGGCGGTTTTTCTCTCTCGCTTCTTTTTTTTTATCATTTTTATTTGCCTCCTTTACCGGTTAATTGAGCATCTGGACGAGTTATTCGCCTGCATATGAACTACCTGGACGGATACTTGTAACGTGATATCGTTTGATAAGGTTTATCGATTTTGTAACTTCCGGAAGTATCGTTTTCTCGAAGACGTCCACGGTGTATGCGACTTACGACGGGTTAACGCGCCCGTACGTAGAAATTTGACGCGCACGGATTTCGGTACGTTTCTCGAGTCGTCCCGTGTAGGAAGCAGGAACTAGTAAACTACCAAGGTGCAGCAAACCGCGCGCCATCGCTAACCACGTGTCTTCGCTTCAAAAAACACCGCGACAATAAAAAGTCCATTACCGTGGATGAGGCCTTTCCGGCGGTGGCGGTGGCGGTAGCGGTGTTTCTTGGTTCGGGCGAATATTCGTACACGTCGAAACAAATTAGATGAATTAATTTACCTCGTTGTGGGAGAAATTTACAATGTGAATTAATATTAATTTTTTTGCTCGTTTTTCATAATCCAATTACCGAGTTTTAATTGCGTAAACAACGATAAAATTTGAAAAATCAGCGTTACTCGCGTCTATTTTCAATTTGTTGGCGATGCCTTCATTTTTTCGAGGTGAATGATTTTTTTTTCAACGTTGATTTTGTTTACGCAGCTTTCGAATATTGCTGCATTGTTTTTTAAAACTGTAATAATTTTTCGAATGCGAATCACGACTGGGAATTTGTCTTCCATTTGGCGTGCAAATTTGTTTTCCTCGATAAATTTTCGAATCATCTGATAATCGGGGAGCCCGCGTAGAAGGGAACGACACCCCTCAGCGAATTCGAAGGGACGTGTTTTTTTTTCCGAAAGGGAGTCCTAAGGAACATAGTAAAATGAAAATAAAAATAAATTAAGTGGAAGCAGCTTGAAAAATGACGACCTTTTTGATTGACAGGTGAGCGTTGTGGCTTCCAAGGAGGGAAAAAGTGGGTGTACGAAAAAATTGATAATAACTAAAAATGTTCCTCGTAAAATT
>QBDW01006070.1:0-11564 GCA_003261595.1 Maconellicoccus hirsutus | reverse complement strand
TAAATTATTAATATCAACTTACGTAAATTCTTTATTTTATTAAAATATCAATTTATAAATATCAATCAGGGTTTAAAATAATTTATTCGTGTTATTCATCCATAGCGGTGGGATTTTTGCGCTGAGGGGTACTAAGATCAACCGGACGGGCTGTACGTTGTTCGTATTCGTAATCTGTTTAAGCGTGGCCACTTTTTAGTTTTTACTCGTCGCGTCGGCTACGTTGAGGGGATTTTTGTGCTGGCGCTGAGGGGTACTACATCAACCGAAAGTACATACAGTATCTACTGTATGTCGTCGAGATGAAGTGGTTCGCATTTCCATACATTTGTAATAAGTATTCCACCTAAGCGTCATTAAAGAACTCGATGCTTTGCGAATAGTGGAACTGAAAAGTGTGAAGAAGGACAATCATTCGCTACTATAACATGTTGAACAGATTGCATAATTACTTTTGGCAGGAAAAATCTCTCTACGATAGCCGCGGAACCTTATTTTGTCGTTTCTACGTAACAACAGCGATGGCCATGAGTTCATTTTGTAATCAGTCGAAATAAATTGTGCGATATCCCGATCAGTGACGAGGATTTCAGTGCGTTTTCCTGCAGAAGTTGGAAATGCTGACTATTCTCACTTCAGCTCTGAGCTGTCTTAACGTGTTTGTTACTCTGGTAACTGGGGGCTGAATAACGTCGCGTTGCAACAAATGTCACAAATAAAAGATTTAGACGAAATTAAGTGCCCAAATCGCCGCACGACCAAAATTCAAGTAAACACGTAATAGTAACGGTAACCATGATAATACACAAAATATCGACGGTCAATTAGGTACCCCAGTGCTCGTACCATCGATCGTGCTGATAATTGAATTAGATGGGTACTGTATGTATGTGTATTACTAACCTGGAATAAGAGAAGTAGATAATGTCGACTACATCAAAGCTTACAAAATGCGTCCATCATAATTTGAATTTCCCCTGGAACTTGACGCAAGAAACATCCAGCAGCAACAGCGGAGGTGACACCTTCACCATCACCACTACCATCATCGTCTCCACTATCACACTACAACCACTACTACCGTCACTATCACTATCACTATCACTACCACTACCACTGCCACTACCACTAGTCCACTACCGAATCGAGGAGATGTATTACAAAATCAACTCGGCAAACGAAAATTCATAGGAAATGGCGAAGATGGACGCAAATCGAATTTTCTCAAAAGCGTTCGCGAAATGGCGAGCAAACAAAAGAAATCAGATCGTCGACTAGGAAATAGCGTAACCAAAATGATCCGCACATACGCTCAAAGAAGGCAGCAAGAATACACGTCGTCATCTCCAGCAAGACGCCTCTCAATAACACTACTTTCATGTACAAGTAGGTAAAGGTACTCGAGAATTAAATTCGATTACACAATCACGAATTCACGATACATCAAACCAAATCAAAACACGAACTGGAGAAGACAAACACGAACACGGGACGCCAATCACCAACCGATCGACGAAGACGTTACAACGCGTGTAGTGGTAGTACATAACTGAGCACTACTTAGATGGTAGATGCAAGCGAACGCCAACGCCAAGTAGTATGACCACTACCAGAGTCAAACTGTCACAGTCACAGCCATGCACAACTGCAACATAAAATTAAACACGCAATACGCACTGGCGCAGGCGCAGGCGCAGAAGCAAACTAAAGAAACCGAGAATGAATACGTCATAAATTTTTATAGATGTTAGGTTAGCAACCCGCACCCGCTAATCCATGACCGTGCACTGCGGCTGCGGCTGTAGCTGTACCCTGCAGAGTGTAGACCAGCAACAGCGACGCAACCATGGACACTCGCAACTGGTAGCGGAGCTCATAGGCTTTTCGTTATTAGGTATTAGTATTAATTATTATTATTATTATTAATATTTTATTTTATTTTATTTTATTTTACTTCCTTGGTTTTCATGTATAATTAAGGATATTTGCAAGGGTGCCTACAGAGGGTAACAGAGATAGAAACTCGTTGACTCATGCCCATGCCCATACACAAATGTTCGTACAGCAGTTTTCGACGCTTCTTTCAAACTTGAAAAATAAAAATAAATAAAGTAAATACCAGTGTGGTAGAAATCTGAACTCCGGTATTTAGAATAGCGTTCTCCAAATTATGCACTGAATTTTTTTTCTTTCTGCGATCTAAGGTGTTTCTTACCAATGTTGAGAGAGGAACAACTTTTTTCATCGCATGCTCAATAATTTTATTGCGAATCGTGCTTGAAAATCCGTCGAAAAAAAATAATGTGAATTCCATATTTTTGAAAATAAATGTGAAAATTTTCGCCCTAGCTCTGCTCGGGCAATACATGTACCTACGTTTTTTTTTTTTTCAAAGTTATGATTCTTGCGCCAAAACCAGCGAGGAAAGAATTTACATACCTAATTATATCGTGCAGTGCCGCAAGTAGATTAATCAAAAGTATCTACTCGTAGCCAGGCATAGCCTACAAAAATACGTACACGCATCTACTTCAAAAAAACATGAATATATTTCGATTACAATGCACACAAACATACTTTTACGACATACATGTATGATAGGAGTAAAACACATAGGCCTACACAAAAGCTATCGATATTCAAGTATAGGTATGAAAAGTACCTAAAAAAATAGGCACAAAATAATAAATATACGTATATATAGGTATAAATACGAGTACATTCGCACGCGGGAACGCGTCAATTTACACAATAAAATAGAAGTAGGTAAAGGTATATTATTGTTAACACAACTAAAATGGTAACTACGTATTTGTGGATAAAAAAAAAAACTCACCGGTGATGCTCGCGTAAAATTTTACTACTTACTTACAACTTACTTACGTACTTAGTGCATACTGCATACCTCAATGACGGAGAGTGATATAACGTTGATGTGAAAAATAAACAGGGGTGGTGGAACGAAATAAATTTCGATTCGTTCTACATTTACGTAACGTTTCAAAGGGTTTTGCCAATTTTGTTTCGTTTTTTTTTTTTTTTTTTTTTCATAAAAAAATTCATCAAAATTCTTCTTGCAGAACAAAATACAAACAAACAAAAAATCAACTCGTGTTGCGTCTGACTTTCTACATTTTAGCCTTCTGACGTAATTTTCTTGAAAGTTGAAATATACGTAGAACTAACTACCTATTACACCTTACTTTCTGGCCCTTCGGTTGTTCTTTGGAATGAATCACGTATTTTCGATAAATATTGAGCACATATATGTCCGTAGCACTTATTATACCATTCCACGCTACGCCCTCTGTAACACAAGCGCGCTTTGTTAAATTTGAAATTATTTTCCTCAAAATTTAGCTTTGCCAATCGACGTAAAATTTCTACGTGCAACGGATACCAGCGATAAGTTACAATGCGCAAAAATCTCACTTGATATCGACTCTAGATAGATGCAATATGCGAGATTTGCCCGAGCCGCAAGGTTCGATGAGGTATCTGGAAGCTAAAACGATTCCTCTAACGCCGTCCGCCAGAACTTTAGCATCGTTGTGTTCCACCGACGTTTCGACCACCATACAACCTCCTTTTGGTAAGTTGGTTCTCCATGACCTGAAATTTACGTACATTTTTTTCTGTTTGCTATACTTTTTATTGGTATAGGTCGCGTATTTTTGCTCCGTATTTCTCGGCCAGTCTCGATCATCCATCGAAAATTATCGACATTGTTGATGTTTTTGCGAACAGATTTTCGAATACTTACATATATCGCGAAAAACTAAACACCAAATAACAACTTGTATCCACTCGCCACCGTACGTAACTACGTATCTAGTATAGCGTTTCACTTGAAGTGGCAAGTCCACGTCGACATTTGCGCGCAACTACAATTTATTGTACAGAGACAGACGTAGGCCTATGCACTTACGTGTAGTAAGCTATGTTAAATTATCGACTAGTTAAGATATACTCGTACTCGTAGTAAATCTTTAATCAGATACAGCGCGTCCGTATGCATAAGTAAATACCTATACCTACATATGTAGCCTATGTACATACTACATGTAGAGTAGATGTACCTCTACTACCTAGTATCTACTATCTAGTACCTAACTGTAAGTGTAACTACCGACACGTGTACTTACAGTTAGCTACATACTATGTAAACATTATACATGTGGAGAAACGTGAGCTCGTATTCGTAGCGATTATTATCAAGAATTTAGTGCACTACCTGATAACGCAAAAATCTTTCGTAGGTAACGGGCCAATATTTCTCGTAACGTATTGAAATAACTCGGCGAACGGCTCCAACTTTTTAACGATTTTCGACGTTAGTAAATTGCCATCCCACAAATGCCTTTCTCGTAAAACTCTAAAGAGCAACTCTTTAGGAGGCGCTTCAACTTCGGTGCATACTCTCCATAACCTTAACGGATGACCATCCGCAACTTTTTTATAAGCGATTTCAACGTCCTCCCAGTTGGCGTATACCATCCATCCGCGGTTCCTAATACCAAAAATTTTACGTTACTCGTACGCATGCGCGGTACAACATAATTATTTGAGTAAACTACTGTAGGTACCTACTAAAATTGTCGCGAATGAAATACCCATGCGCATGCGCATGCGCATGTACATACGTACATACGAGTAGGTACCGTGTGGTCCCATTGATCGTTTCCGCCCGCCCACCGTGGAAAAATAAATTACATCGTTTTCGATTATACGAGTATTGTAAAAGTGGCGGCAACGGCTTATTAAACGATGTCGAATTGGACATCGTTTTCTTCAATAAAAATCAAATGATTCAAGAGAATTGAAAAAAACTACATAAATTGCAATTTTTCAACTTGAGAATTGATCGATATGACCAAACTGCCGGCGCGGCGGTATCCGGTTGCGATTCAAGGCACGCGAAACCGTCATTTTTAGCGTTTGGCCCCTCTACTAGTAGGCCTATACGCTTATCAGAGAACCATACCAGTGGTTTAACGGGTATAACGGGTGGTGGTATATGGTTCTTTCAAATAACCATCCCGCACGGATAACCCTGGTTCAAACGCACCCGATAAGAACGAATAGGCTACCTGTATTTTTAGCCGATCGGAGAGCGTTATTTTATTGCAATCGTATTAAATTTTTTAGGGCAAAGATTAAAGAATGGAAATACGCATAAACTCGTATGTAGGTACTAGTGTACTGCACGATGCCGATTTTTGTATCGATAAAATATCGACGATGCCAGTTTGCAACGATGGCATCGCAAATGAGTATCGCTAGGCGATAATTGTATCGAAGTAACGTTGACGATGCATCGTGCAAAAAAGTATCGAGTATCGAGTAACGTTGACGATGCCGTCGTGCAAAAAAGTATCGAGCAGGTATCGAAGTAACGTCGACGATGCCGTCATGCAAAAACCAAATAATGGTTATTTATTTCGGTTGTAACTACTCGTACGAGTAGAAAAGGTTTATATCATAGGTGTTAGAATTTTTGAAAATATATTTTTCAAACTAGCGAGAATATTTTTTATTTTGTAAAATAAAAATTTAACATTTTTCGAACAAGTTTTACACATTAATAACTCTGTCACGATCTTTAACTCATCAAAATCTTAACCAAATTTCGTTTACGCTTTTTCCATTATCGCAGTATTTTACAAATTCGCCGCTATTACTCGTAATTTTGTTTAGCACGTTCATTTTTAACGTAGGTAAATAAAACTACAAGTACGAGTATAACGTAAAAAGGTTGTGAGACGTTGAGAATTTGAGAAATCTTCGTTATCTCGTAGGTATTGTGCTTTCGATACGTCATCGTACAGTCAACGTACTAACGGCATTGTATACGATGCGTCATCGCCGTTACAAAATCGTCACGATGCCGCATCGCAAAACTAGTATCGAAGTTGGCGATGCCGTTTTTGCAATTGCGCATCGTTATCGATAATCATTCTTCGATACCACAGTATCGTACGATACTATCGGCATCGTGCAGTACACTAGTAGGTACTAGGTACAGGTAGCTAGGTACAGGTACGAGTATTAAGGCAACCATAACCGCTAACTACGAGTAAGTACTAACTTAAGTACCTTTCTTTGATTTCTTTTAACAACGCAACACGACACATCTTCAAATATCCGCGCCAATCTTGTTGTAATTCTTCGCCTAATTCTTCGAGAGAAATTGGAACACTATGATCCATGTAATTGAAACAGCACTGACTCATGATTTCATCCGTTACCTGAAGACAAACGAGAGTGCAACGAAATGAAAGCCAACGCGCAACCTCACAATACGGGTACCTACCTACTACCTAGTACCACCTAGTACCTAGTACCTACACCGATCTGCGATAGGTACACTTATCTTGAAAAATTGCAATTTACCTATTCGATATTTTTTGAAAAATAATATAGGTAGCTTCAGTTACAAATTTTCCACTTGAAAGTGAATTAATAAGAATGGATTTTGTTAAAGATAGAGAGTACTAGGGGGCTTCGCCCCATGGGCCGCTGCGCGGCCCCAACCCCCGGCGGTGAGCGAAGCTCACCGCCACCTCGTTCCTCGGGCTTCGCCCTCGGAACTCGCAGTTGGGGGCTGCGCCCCCAAACCCCCCTCCCGTACACTATTATGAAAAACACTAAACAAAAAACAATAATTTGGCAAGCTCAAAATTGTACTACAGCTAGTCATCACGTCATCAGCAAGAAATAACCGTTTTAAAACTAACGTGTTCGTTACGCGGCTTCTGCGTACGCAACATGCCGCAACGTTGCAAAACGTGGCAGATTTTTTCAAAACATAACTCGCGTTTTCAAGAGTGTTTATGGGGAGATTTTTTTGAAATTTTGTATGCGAGTTCCTGTTGTAAAAATACAACTTTTCGTTTTTTGAAATTCAAAATCGGATGAAAAGAAGCGGAGTTAGCATAATTTGGTTTTTATTAAATACCTCCCCCCCTATGGGGCCAAAATTCTTGAAAGTTGACCTAGGTAATTAGGGTACCATACCTCAAAAACTGTTGTGGGTGATTTTGATTTTTTTCAAAAACTTGGGGGAGGAGGCGCCAAAATGTCGAAAATTTCGTTTTTGGAGCATAACTCCCCTTCTATGGTACCAAAAAGGTTCAAATTTTGGATTTGGGAGTTAAATACGATTTAAAGAAAAGTACTATTTCAAAATTTTTGTATCTCAATTTTGGCACCTCCCCCCCCAAATTTGGGGCTTTTAAAATCAAAATTTGGCCTTCGCTATATTTTTTGCATCAAGTTTAGATCAAGAGCTTTCGTTTTAAAAAAAATTAGCTCTCTAACTACAATGGGAGCTGAATGAGAACGTCATGAACTTTTTTGCTTGTAGCTATTATATTATATAATGAATTATATAATGATAATGAATAATGATAATGATAATGATGTCCAATTCAACATTCCACTCGTAGTCGTAGTACGCCTATACTTGTCTTATCTAAGCCATTGCGGTCATTTTTACAAAGACATTGAAAAAAGAGGTGGGTATGTATGTATGTATGTACTTTATTTTACTGAGGAGGCCCACGATCAGTCGATCACCCACTAGTTATCTCATTATCATTAATAATCACTAATTATGCTGCCTACCTGGTACCTACCACGAATAAATCTCGATAATTTGTTATCATAAAATTTAAGCATTCGTGTGCGGCAATGTTACGTCCGAGCTCGTTAACATCGGGAAAAGAGTTATTCTTCAGAAATCTTTTCGGTGATACGCATGACGTTTGTCGCATGTACGTATTATTCGAGGTAGCGTGCGTCCAGAAAAACAAAGACGGTGCTAAACAAATAGCCAGGTTTCTGGCGGACATCTGGTTCTCATAACTATGTTGAGCAACTTGATACAGAAAATCGAGTAAAATCGATAACGCTTCCCGATGCTCGTCCGGCAACAGAATTATTATCCATCGAACGGCGTCCCTTCGCAGATTTTCAGGAACATCTATAAACCACCGCAAACAGAATGATTACACCCATGTTCTATTATTGTGCTTGTACTCGTATTCTGGTACTTGTAAATGTGCAGATTATTAATTGAAAAAAAGTGCGTAATACGTATTTTGTACAACGTAGGCAGACAGTAGACACGCATACCAGTACCTAGCTATCTACACCACAACACAACACACCACACCACACCACACCACACCACACCACTTCACACCCCGTCTATTCTATGTATACTAGGTACAATATAAACCAAAACAGGACTGGGAAAGCTTGGCTACAAGAAGATGTTAAAAAGAGGCTAGAGGATCGCTTAGGCAGCCACCTCTGATGCCGCATGTGCTTGCACAAACGATGAGTAACCAGAGAGCCTGCGGGGTGCTCCACTCGAAGGAATGTATAGTGGATAGTAAATGCTCAGGCAAAAAGAAGTCCAAACTCCTAAGACCACTGTCTGGATCAGAGGCAATAGCCGACGATGAGAAACCAACAGGACGCGCCGCAAGCTGGGACAGGATCCTGCAGTGGACGCAGCCAACAGTACGGAGGCTGAAGCAAACAAAAGTAGGCGCGTGTGTGTGTGTGTGTGTGTGTGTGCGTGTAACCGAACTGGTAGCCAGGGTCCTTCATCACCTGGTAAAAGATGCAATAAGAGGCAGGGATAAAGCTCACCCAGCAGAGGAAGTAGGCACGCGCAGAAGGGAATTGTCCCTTATGTAGCTGAAGTACCCGCCCGATGAAATGCGGAAACGCGGTTCTGCAGCGTGTGCTATGACCCTACCCAATGTGCTACGAGCACTTAATTCTTTAACGTTTTAGTACTCGTAGATTATATAATAATTATGCAGATACTTACATTGGAAAACTGTTATAAAGGTGTCCGATAATTTGTTTGTAAGCAACGCGTCGGGTAGTTCTCTGAAGTATTGCTTCAACATGTCAGCCACGTCGTGAGGTTGTTGATGGTCGAAATTTATCTCGGTGACTGGTTCACTTTCAGCCATAGCTATCAGTTTATGTATTCGCGAACGGCCGCCTGATTTTCTAAAAATGCCTACTTGATTCAAAGCGTTCGTTCGCAACCAATCCAAAGCCGCGACAATGAACCTTGGAAAGACGTTGCCATTCTGCTGGACATTGGCCAATAACGGCATTCCAAAAACTGTTCGATCTGCTGCTGCATTAAAAAAATATAGCGTATTGTCGTATCTGTAGGTGGCGCAGCATTAGGTGGTGGTGGTGGTGGAAGTGGAAGGGGGGGGGGGGGTATTGTAAAAATGGCAGCAATGGCTTACACAATGTTAAATTGAACATCATTTTCTTTATTAAAAAATCTATTTTTGCTGAAATCTAAAGATAAACTAGGCTACGTACAGAGTAACCTCGTAAAATTGAAAATTATTGCAACACAATGCGCGTTTTGTTTGAAGATTGAAAGAGAAGGAGAAGAAATCCTTCGAAATTGAAAGTTTTAACGAAGAACCCGTAGACTTTCACAAATACTCGAAACCAGATATGTGGGGTGCGTTACAAGATTGAAACTTCAAGATTGGGGGTTTCGCTGCGGCATCGTTCAAGGGGGTTCTCAGCTGGGACATATGTATGTACGTATGTAAAACTACTTCCTACAAAATCCATACAGACAATACGCACGCAACTACATACAAACTCGTAGTTGGGTACTAGCCGGGTATCCAGTACCCACTTCTACACCTAGTACCCATCTACACCTACCTTTGAACGTAATATCTGCAGGTGTTTTAACTTTACTGCGAATGAATTTAGGCAACTCCCAATTCCATCCGACAGTTCGATGACTAGGATAGTACTTTTCCATAATAGCTGTAAGTTTAAGCAATGATAGTTTTCTCAACACCAAAATCTGCCCGACCGTTAACGAATTAATCGATTTTCCACGCAACGATGACCAATTCGCTTTGCTCGAATTTCTTTGAAAGCTGTGCCATCGAACAACTGTCGTCCTGCGCATACCATTTCAAGTAGTGAGGGCAGAGGTAGTAGGTATGCTTTAAATGGCTAAAACCAACGTACGTCGGATAACATCCGCTACAAGTAGGTCTTGGTACTTAACCCCAACTTGGTATCGGGTGACCACCATGGGAAAATAATTTACTTTTTTTTTGGTTTTATTGTAAAAATAACAGCAATGGCTTACTACCTAAATGATGTTAAATTGGATATGTATCGATCCATTCTCAAGCTGAAAAATTGTAACTTATTATGTTTACCTATGTAGTTTTCATCAATTCTGCAGACGATGAATAAATTGAAATTTTTCGTCTTGGAAGCAGTGCAATTTAACATTAAGCCACGGCTGCCATTTTTACAATACGAGCAGAACCGAAAAAAAAAAAAATACCTAATTCATTTTCTCAGGGTGGCCCACGAATAATCGGTCACCCGATACATACACGTAGGTACTTGAAGCAATTACGCTCGCAGCTACCTATGAATAGTAGATAATACTCGTATACCATACGTAACGTAGGTACTAGGTAGGTAGCTAGGTACCTCTACCTACTACCTAGGTAGCTTAGCTAGATACACTACACTCTTGTGTTTTACGAGTATTATTTACTTGCGCGTATGTGTTCAAACTATTGTTGAGATTTAAAAAAAAAATCTGGCCCACGATCAGGTATTATTATATGTGAGGGCGCATATGAAAAGAGACCACTTGACCAAAATCAAAGTTTTACAACATCGAAATTTCCTCGAAATATTGAAAATTGAGATCGGTGGTCGGTTTCATTCGATTCTTGAAGGTTTTTTACATAAATTTTATGAAGAAAAAAAAATTGAGCAATTTTTGAAGAAAAATATTTTTACATGCTTAACTTTAAACGTCGAAATTTCCTCGAAATATTGAAAATTGAGATCAGTGGTCAGTTCCATTCAATTCTTGGAAGGTTTTTTACAGAAATTTCATAAAAAAAAAAAAAACAAATCGAAATTACGTCTCACATTTTGTAGCTAGGTCTAGATAACTGTTAGGTACATCAGCGCTGGTACGTCAGCATTTTTCCAAAACATGGAAATTTACGTTCGTGAAAAAATTTGAAAAATATTACTGACCGAGCTATGAACGAAGGCAAAGATGTTTTCGTTTCGTGACGAAAACGCCAAGTTTTTGTCATTGAAGGAGCAATGGCGGAGCCAAAGAGAAACGGTCTTTAGGGTTTATTAAGGTTACCATCAAAAACATTAGTTGAAGAAAAATGAATAAATAAATAATAATAAATGTTCGCGGTTTGTTTCCTACGTTCGCACTTTATGCTTAGGTAGAGGTACCTACTACCTACTCACTTTTGACTGAATGTTGCATTCCCACTACTGGCACCTTTGCAATGGTCAACATCGTGGACATTGTTTGATAAACGGTACAAGTTTTCAATCTCTACAACAAACAACAAAATGAATTTTTCACGTACAAATACATAGCCTACTTAGTTACCAGGTAGATAAGACAGACTAGGTATGGGTATGTACAGACTGTCCGGTTGATCTTAGTACCCATCAGCGCAAAAATCCCATCACCATAGATAACTAATTAA
>QBDW01006069.1:0-10065 GCA_003261595.1 Maconellicoccus hirsutus | reverse complement strand
GATATTCTGATTTAAATATTTCGATTTCGATACCTCAATTTTCATATTCCAATTTCGATATTTCGATTTCGAAATCTCGATTTTCTCATTTCAATTTTGATATTTCGAATAAAACATTTTGATTTTGATATTTCAATTTCGATAATTCGATATTGCAATTTCGACCTTACTTTTCGATTTTCACATTTCAATTTTGATTTTTTGATTTTCATATATCGATTTTCAATATTCCAATTTTGATATCCTGGTTTAAATATTCCGATTTCGATATCTCGATTTTCTCATTTTAATTTAGATGTTTCGATTTTGATATGTCGATTTCGATAATTTGATATTGCGATTTCGACCTTATTTTTCAATTCTCACATTTCAATTTCGATGCTTCGATTTTAATATATCGATTTTCATATTCCAATTTCGATATTCCGATTTAAATATTTCGATTTCGATATCTCGATCTTCCCATTTTAATTTATGTTTCGATTTTGATATGTCGATTTCGATAATTTGATATTGCAATTTCGACCTTATTTTTCGATTTTCACATTTCAATTTCGATGTTTCTATTTTGATATATCGATTTTCATATTCCAATTTTGATACTTCGATTAAAATATTTTGATTTTGATATTTCAATTTCGATAATTCGACATTGCAATTTTGACCTTGTTTTTCGTTTTTCACATTTCAATTTTGATTTTTTGATTTAAATATTCAAACACGAAACATCAATATCTTGAGATCAAAGTAGAAATATCGGTATTAAAATTATCAACACATCGAATTTGAAACATTAAAATTGAAGTATCGATATCGAAATCGAAATATGAAGATATCGAAATAAAAGTAAATATCAATGCTGAAACAACAATGAAAAAATATCACTTTTTAAATATAAAAATAATGGTATCAAAGTATAAATCGAAATATCGGATTTATGTATCGATGTCTAAATATAAAATATGATTGTTGGAATATCGAAATTGAGACATTGACTTTGAAACATCGAAATCGAAATGTCGATATCAATATCAAAACACCAAATCTAAACCATTAAAATATCGATATCGAAACATAAAATTAAACGTTAAAATATCGAAATTCAACTATTATATTAAATATCGATATAAAATTAAAAACATTTCTCTACTTGTTTTTTTTTTCAAATCAAAGGTAATTCGTACAAACGAAATTGAGGACCCAAACTTACATAAAACCCACATAAAAAATCACCCACTTAGAATCTAAATCATTTATAAACATTTGCTACAAAGCACCCCCCAAAATTGACCTTCTCCGGCAACAAGTACACGACTGATATAAATATCAAAAAATATGTCGATTATTCCAAACAAACAATATAACGTGGGAACGTGAACATTCGCTTTATCAATAATTCATAATATTGTTTCGAGTTACCACTCGCGACAAATTCTATCGTAAAAAGCTCGTCGCGTTACATCTACACGTACACGAGTATCTCTTCGACGCTAAAAAAAATCTCTTCTCGAAGCTTCACCCCTTTGGTTTCTATTTATAACTCGAAAGTAGGACACGTCATTGAAATTTTCATTATTACGAAATTTTCTCGAGCTAATGACCTTTTTTTCTCAAACGAGAAAAAACACCGAAGAATTGACCGCAATTGCATTCTTGTAACTTGAAACAATATACGATAAAAAGTACCTAAAACAATACCATACTTTGGCGTGATATCGAGCTATAAAAATAATAATAATAAAAAACTTATATAACAAATAAACTCGAGAAAAGAAAAACAAGATATCGCGATAATTGCAAGCCTACCTCTGATTTATATTACAATTAAAAAAGTTTTATAAGAGAAACTTCGTATTTGATTTTCTTTTTCGGTATGTGGTGCAAGTGAGCGCAATTTTCACGTTATTTTTCACCTTTTTGAAGATAAGTGGGGAGGGGGTGGTTTACCAATCATCGAGCGTGGAATATTTTACGTTTTTTTGAGCCTTTGTTTTTTTTAACGTTTTCTCGTATCTTTGTTATCTTTAATTTCGCGAAAGTAAATTATTGGGGAAATAACTATGTTCGAAAATGTTTTTTTTTTCAATTTTTTCTCAAAATAATCAGCAATTTTTCAAATTTAATCGGACATATGATAAAACTGGATCGGAAGAATTAGGCTAGAAAATTTTTCATTTGAAAAAAATAAGGAAATTGTTTTGGAAAATTAGACAAGACCAAAGATGAGGTATTTATAAAATGTAATTTTCAGGTTAAAATGTCTCATCCTCTAGTTTGCCCCTCTGTAGTAATATTTTGATGCGAGGATCTGTCTGTTCCATTTCGAGTATTTTTTATGAACTAAATAAATGGCAAAAAATGTAAAACTTTGAAAATATACATCACGGTGAAATTTTCACTTTGGGATTATGTTCTGGTAGGAAAATACAAATGTAAAAATTTAATAAGAAAGTTCCATTCGGTGTGGTGACGTCTGCTTATTAATTTTCCACGATGAAAAACTTGTTTTACTCTTTAAAGAAAAAATATCAAATTTTAATTTCACTCTCGTTGCTACAGCAAACAAAAAAATTAATCCCAAACGCAACAGGAGTTTTATCCTATATCATCCAATGTTTATAAACTTTCTGAAAAGCTGACGCCTACGAAATACTATAAACAAAACACAAACTCGATGGTGGCGTCTTTATTTGGCGAATTTTTCAAGATGATAAAAATACGCCAACTCCTTGAGTTGGTGCTCGTTAATGATTAACAGAATAAACTCGGTACTGGATTATGAATCATTAACGACGGAAGGAAAATGTAATATTGATTTAGGGATGAGCGGCCACAACAAAAGGCGGCTTCTTTTTCGGATCAGCTTTGGCATGCTTGAAGAAGATCTTCACACCTGGAGGCTTCCTGTTAAACAGGTAACGAAATTTACTCGATTTCGTCTCCTTAATCGGTACCTTTGGCGTATTATAAATATGCTTCGGAATAGGACGCGCGGTTATAGGCTCGACACTATCTTCGCTACTACTCGGCGAGGATAACTCTTCGGTTCGTCCTTTGGCCAGTCCCATAACTTGGGCTCGTTTCATGATACAAGACTGACGCATGGTTTGAGCTCGATTAGGCCGCACTGTCACATTGACATCGGTCGAAGGCTTATAATCGACGTGGGGCCATTGCTTTTCGATGTGCCCGTACACGTAAACGTTCGCAGCGTCGATTTTCGACATACCTCGACGTTTCTTGACAGATTTCTCGGTACCGGTGGTGGTGACTATGGATGTGGTAGTGAACTGCGAATCTCCCACACCGGGCGCCATGGTTATTGATTCTGCTGCCGAAGGGCCTTCAGCCTCGGGCTCGGCCGGAGGCTCGTCGCCAATGTCCGAAGCAGCAGTCGGTGCATCTACGGGCTCGGTGTCTTCCGGTGGCTTATCAGTGGCCTGCGTCGGCTCCTCTAGTTTTTCACTCGGTTCCGATGCCATGACGGATACGATTTACTTTGGTTTGGAGTATTTGTAACACAAAGAATTTTATGAACTCATTTTCCGTGGATATTTGTACCGAGGGAAAGATCTTTTGTCGATTCGAGTATTAAAACTGTGAACGTGACATACGGCGTGGTCGTTGGCAATTTACGAATGCTAGGAATTTTTGGAAAATCGAGATTTCGCCTGGAATCGTCGAAGTAATGTTGATTTCTCATATAAACGAGAATGAGTCAAAAGAGGTGGTGGAGAATTTCAACGAATTTGCGGTTTTCATCATGACATGATTTAATTTTGAAATTTCAACGTCGATATTTCAATTTTAATCTTTTGATATTAATATTTCAACATCGATACGTCAAGTTCGATATTTCAGATACGACGTTTCGATATCAATATTTCGATTTCGATATCGATACTTTAATTTCGATGTTTCAATATCAACATTTTAAATTCGATGTTTCCCATTTTATGTTTTGATATCGATATTTTAATTTCGATAATTAAACATCGAAATTTTAATTTCGACCATTTGGTACGAATGACCCAATTCGAATATCTTAATTCGGATCGATATTTCAACTTCCATATTTCAAATTGATATTTCGATTTTGATCTCGATCTTTTAATATTGATACTTCAATATCGATATTTCAAAATCGATATTTTGATTTCGATCTTTAAGTATTAATTTTTCAACATCGATATTTCAACATCGATATTTCGATTTCCATTTTTAAATATTGATACTTCAATATCGAGATTTCAACATCGATATTTCGATTTTGATCTTTAAATATTGATACTTCAATATCGATATTTCAACATCGGTATTTCGATTTCGATCTTTTAGTATTGATACTTCAATATCGATATTTCAAAATCGATATTTCTATTTCGATCCTTTAGTAATTCTTCAATATCGATATTTCGATTTCGATTTTTTAATATTGATACTTCAATATCGATATTTCGATCTCGATCTTTTAATATCAATACTTCAATATCGATATTTCAAAATCGATATTTCGATTTCGATCTTTTAGTACTAATTCTTCAATATCGATATTTCAACATCGATATTTCGATTTCAATTTTTTAATATTGATACTTTGATATCGATATTTTGATCTCGATTTTTTAATATCAATACGTCAATATCGATATTTCAAAATCGATATTTCGATTTCGATCTTTTAGTACTAATTCTTCAATATCGATATTTCAACATCGATATTTCGATTTCAATTTTTTAATATTGATACTTTGATATCGATATTTTGATCTCGATTTTTTAATATCAATACGTCAATATCGATATTTCAAAATCGATATTTCGATTTCGATCTTTTAGTACTAATTCTTCAATATCGATATTTCAACATCGATATTTCAATTTATCTTTTAATATTGACACTTTAATATCGATATTTCAAAATCGATATTTCGATTTCGATCTTTTAATATCAATACTTCATTATCGATATTTCGATCTCGATCTTTTAATATCAATACTTCAATATCGATA
Source organism: Maconellicoccus hirsutus (assembly GCA_003261595.1). Taxonomy (NCBI): domain Eukaryota; kingdom Metazoa; phylum Arthropoda; class Insecta; order Hemiptera; family Pseudococcidae; genus Maconellicoccus; species Maconellicoccus hirsutus. The sequence continues at coordinate 5,052 of QBDW01006069.1, read as the reverse complement.
TTTTAAATTCGATACTTCAAAATTCCATATTTTGATATTGTTATTTCACCATCGATGCCTAAATATCGATTTAGTCTTTTATTTGAATAACTTTTTGACACAAAACTGCCGAATACAGCACACTTCATCACTCCTTTCCTCCATCTTTACTTTCCAAGTCTCCAAGCTCGCGTCAGCTCAAGGAAAATTATTTAAAGTTACAAAATAATCAAACAGAATGCGATCAAAACATCGAGTCCGGGTTTAAAAACAAGTTTCAAGAAATTATTAAAAAAAACCTCTCCACTAATCCTGCTACTTTCATTTCTAAAATTACCCATATCGTCCAAACACATTCAACACACCTCAGCCTCAACTTATCCAATCAACTCTCACTCGTTTCCGGTAAAATACCAAATACCGCATCTCCCAATAGACTACACGCGTCATTTACAATTCCGGGAACACCATCGAAGCAATATTTACCATCATCCACAAATTAATCCATAACTCGGTCTCTTATCGGAAATTAAATCTGGATCGAATTCCAAATATTAATTGAATTAGAAAAAAAACACGATCGCACACGAGGCCATATCTCGTGACCGAAAATAATTCCCAACTGCCTCGTACTTTCCAGCAATAACACGTGTTCGGTCGACGACACATATGCACTTGAAAATTTACTTCTTTCTTACACCGAAACCTAAAACTTTACTGATATACGCCGCGAAAGCGAGCTCGAAAGTAATTAGATATCGGTAGACGTTCATGTTCTAATTATGAAAACTCCCGAGTAAATTAACCCCCTCGTTTCACCTCCTCCTGTAATCGGATAAGTTCGTAACAAGCGACGCGTTTAAACGAAAAGCATCTTTTTTCGAGGTTTTTTCCTTACATTTTCGTGAACGTTTCTTATCTTGGGGGGAGGAAAAAAAAACGAAAAATCAACGTTGCAAATTACCAGAAAAATGAATCGTTTTCCGGTGGCGTGCCGGAGTCGAATATTACGCCGTAAAAATTGCCCACCAACGTGTACAATTTATTTTGACGTTATAATTTTAATTAAAACGAATAAATTCGTGATATACTGTGACGTGAGGTAACCACGTTTCTGTTTATGCTTGTTTATCAACGAGTTTCTTTACTCCTTCAAATTCTTTTAGGTATTCGAGTAAAACAAACCTTTGAAGGTTGACGAATGATGTTAATTAGTGGATTGGTAAAATTACCTTATGCCTTATTTTAGCCAAAAATATATAATTTTTTTCGATTTAATCACATTTTAAAAATACGCCAAAATTTATTAAAAAATTTACCTCAACGAAAAATTTAAAAAGTCATTAATTTTTTCCAACAGACGCCAACGTAATATTTCATACAGCGAAACAGCAAAAAAATACAATTTCCATCATATTAAAAATTTTTTCACTTGATAAACCTACAAAAATAAGCTTAATAAAAATTTCGCAAATTCGACCCCCACTTCGTAATTCCTTCCAGGTGAATATACATTCGCATAACGATTCGGGCATTTCTTCGTTTTAATTTAACACGAAAAAAATATGATTTTTTTATTAAATAAAAAATAATTCGCGTAGCGAGAACGTAAGATAGAAATTCTTGCGTAAACGTAACATTACAAAAGGTAGTTTTATTAGAGAATTGTTTAGGTTTGAGGAAATTTTAATTTAGTTCGTTTCATTGAAAATGTAATTTAATAACCTTAATGTTCTTTTCTCTCCTAATTCGAGAATAACGTTTGCTATTCCATGTGAAATTTTCTCGTTTATTTTTTTTCAACTTGGTGCGGTGGAATTTTCATACGGTAAAAAAATACGCGAGGAATTATTTTATTGGAAATTTTCACGCTATTTATCTACCGTAAATGGGAACGGTTTTAGGTTTGTGAATCCGAATAGCTGTGTCTGTGGAAGCCTGATGTGGTTTTGAGAAGAGCAAAAGCTGTAAAATTTTAGTAGAAGAGAGCTTTCGAATTGATGTGGTTCCCTGTAAATTAATTGGTCTGAGAATTTTTTTCACCATTCAAGATTGAAAATGTATCCAAACTACCAAAAAACAGCAGAATTGGATAATTACAGGTAATTTACGGGTAATTTACGAATAAGTTATTAATAATTTACAAGTAATTTACCGATAATTTACAAGTAATTCACCAGTAATTTACCAGTAATTACAAGTAATTTACCGGTAATTTACCTATTTACCGGTATTTACCGGTAATTTACAAGCAATTTACCAGTAATTTACCAGTACCGGTATTTACAAGTAATTTGGTGGGAATTTACAAGTAATTTACCAGTAATTTACAAGTAATCGACTGGTAATTTACAAGTAATTACCAGTAATTTACAAGTAATTTACCAGTAATTTACCAGTAATTACAAGTAATTTACCAGCTATTTACCGGTAATTTACCGGTAATTTACAGCAATTTACCAGTAATTTACAAGTAATTTGGCGGGAATTTACAAGTAATTTACCAGTAATTTACAAGTAATCGACTGGTAATTTACAAGTAATTTACCGGTAATTTACAAGTGATCTACCGGTAATTTACAAGTAGTTGAGCGGTAATTCACAAGTTATTTACTGGTAACTTACTGGTAATTAACAAGTAATTACGAGTAATCGAGGTTATTACAGGTAATTAACCAGGAATAATGCCGTAAGTAGTAAAGCGGAGATTTTTTCAACGTTATCAAACGAACTAACGGTGATCTTTTTTTATTTTTTTTCTACCAACACTGACCCTCACTATTCCCTTTCTTTTATAAATAATCTGCAGTTCTGCTTGAATCATTTACGCGAAAAACTGCCTTTTTTTAAACATCCCACTCGAATTTTCTCCTCTATTCGATAATTACTGAACTAAATCGACTCTGGTGTTTATTCTTATCAAACGAATAGATAATTTTTCGATTTAATTAAACTATAATGGCGTAATTTTGAAAATCAATCATGAATAAAAATTCATTTACGAACGGTTACATATTTCAATTGAACGATAAATGAGTAAATCCGTTTACTCGAGAGTTTTTTCTTTGCTCGCTGAACACGTCGAAGAAAAAAGCTGATAAGATTTTCCGAACAAAGAAGCTTTCTTTGGGAATTTCTTTTTCACGCCGTTTTCGAGTGTTTTATAAATCAAAAAGAGGAAATTTCTCGAAGCGTTGCTTCTACGCAGTAATTCGACGCGTGAAAAATATTTTTTTCTAATGAGAAAATAAAACGATTCTTAGTCGAACCCCGGAATGATGAAATTTTTGAATTTTTCACCGTGGTCTTTCGACGAGGCGAAAATTTTGCTAACAAGGATACGTGTGTATGTAAAAAGGGCCATTTAAGTTTTTTTCATCGTTGAAACGTGGAAACAATACTCGAGTTTTTTTTTCTTTCGTTTGCTGAAGAGTGAAAAACACTAAGTGTCATCGAAATAATTGTTTGGAATTGCTTTCGAGTTATTTCGCGTTTGAGTTGTGGTAAGACGAGGTTGCAACAAATGAATAGCGAGCTCTTCAACGTCACGGACTAACGAGTTACTTGAAGCGACCGGTGATTTTGATTTGGTGTTTTTTTTTTCACCTCGAATTACATTAATTTGCGACAGTTTTGGAGGAAGTTCCATAGCGGAATTTTTTATTGGTATCGAAGATATTTGTGGAGTTGGGAGATGGGTATTTTACAGCCGAAAGTTTATAATCTGTTGATGTGGAAATGTTATTTACAAACGAGGTGTAAACATGCTACGAATGTCTCATAAATCCTTTTTTTTCCTCATCTCCCCTATTTTTTTCGCCTACTGGAAGAATACGCGAGCAAGCGTAAATATGGGGGTGGAAAATATGGTAAAAATTTTTAATACTCGTTTAAGCAAATATGGTAACGTGAACGTTGAAATTATCGAATATGTTGAATTTTTACGAGGGGCGAATATTTGTGAAAAATCTGTATTAAACGCCTCGTAAAATATTAACAAAAAAGAGGTATTTTTTTAATAGACGTAAAATTTCGTAGAAATCCGCGAGTTTATTTGGGCAAGTTCGTGTGTATTTTTTTTATCGGCGTAGAATCCTAAGGTATTTTTTTATTCGGGTATTTTAAACGTATTTTGCTGTTTTATGGGGCTTGTTATGGAGGATGAAATCGACGCGTTAAAATTTCGCAGACTTTTTATAACGGTTTTGGCGCGTATTTAATTTTTAAGCTTGATTCCGGAACGCGTTCGTTTCGCGCCGTTTTTAACGACGCTTTGATATCGTGTAAAACGTAAATATTTTTCGTTTTTATGCCGAAGCTATTTTCTGAAGATACGAAATTCATACCGGAAAAAATTACTTTACGATTTAACGCCCAAAGGTGGAATTTTATCGTCGTTCGAGGTGTTATAGGTTGCGTGATTGGGTACATAAGTCGTAAAAGTGATACGTTATTATAAATTTTTTCCCCCAAATTGCGAATTCCTCCGTCTGCAGAAATGGAAACAATTTATGGAGTTGTTCGTGATAGTTTGCGATTTATGGGGATGCGGGGTGAATTGATTTTTCAGCGCACGTTACGATTTCGCGAAAATTTCGCGAATTTTATTTCATCGCGATGTTCCGTAACGTGATAACCTATTTCTGAAAAAAAGGGGGAGGAAAATACGAGGATTTGGTGAAAATTGTATTTCGATGCGTGGATTTTAATATTTCGATATTTAATATCGATATTTTGATGAGAGTATTTTTCGATTTAGATATTTCGATATTTTGATTTCGATATATCGATTTTGAAATTTCAACTTTTATGAGTTGGTATCGATATTTTGACCGCGGTTTTATGATATCGATGTTTTAAATTCGGTATCGCGATGATATTGCGATATTTCGATTTCGATATATCGATTCTCACATTTCGATTTTAGTGATTTAAAATCGATATTTTGATTACAGTTTCCTGATTTTGATACTTTGATTATGATATTGCGACGTTTCGATTACGATATATCGATTCTGAAATTTCGACTTTCATGAGTTGATATCGATATTTTGATTACGATTTTCTGATTTC
>QBDW01006068.1:0-53082 GCA_003261595.1 Maconellicoccus hirsutus | reverse complement strand
AATCAATAATTTACAAATTTGAAAATTGTGCGCCCCAAAAATTTTGTGCGCCCGGGGAAATTTCCCCCTCTGCCCACCCCTTCCTACGCCACTGCCCATACGGAAAATTTTCTCCCATTTCTTTCGCCGTTTCCGCCCGTGAAAAGCCTTCGTTAATCCTCGAAAGCTGCTCGTCGATTTTCCGCGCGCCCGGCCACGCCATCGCGCCCGCGTTTCTTTCCACCAAATTGATTCGACTCTTCGAAGGGTAATTTTTTCGACTAATTTGAAAAGGCGCGCGAATTGATCTGATTTATTGGAGTATTTTCCTTATTTTATGCGCTCTTTTTCACCACTCGAGTTCGTGGAATTGTTGGGATATTCTTCGATCGAGTTTATGTACGAAGGTATCGTCGAATGCGCTTCACCGAAGTTCGTCGCCGGTCCTCCTCCGGCGACGCGATAAACGCGCGATACATCGATATCGCCAACAGTAGTCTCTGTTATAACACCCTTATTACAGCTCCGCACCATCCGAAGACAACGATATCGTTAATTTGGTCTCGTATAAAGCATACGCGCCGCCAAAATTATAACGCGTTTATTATATCGCATTCTCACCATCACCAACATACCAGATTCTTACATGTGAATGCGCTCACGCACACACACGTACCCATACACCACATCTACCCCCATATTCTGGCTAATATGTTAGGGCATTTATCATGTATCACGGGGGCGCGTTTATACTGTGTATACGACGACGACACATACGACCAAATTACGTAAAACACAGCCGCACATATACACACATACGCATCCTGCCAGTACATGCAATACCATACACAGCCCTTAGGTGGACTGCCGGTCGCAGGGTTTACTAGCAACGACGACGACGACACGAAGCAGAGATAACCGAGCACGAGAGAACCAAGTTGTACCCAACACAAAGTCGGAATTACGCCAAACAACTTTTCGCCAAGCGGTAATTTATGAGCTTCAGGAATGTTTGGATGACCCAGATAGCATTCGAGGACGAGCCGGTGTGGGGTATTACGTATATTACGACCAAAACGAAACGAGGCACAGGCATTTACAACCGTCGTCATCGCCGCCAACGCCGCCACTCCGAAGCGGACGAAGATCGGTGGCGAGCATCAATGTATTTCGCATTTAAAGCGTATGTGCATGTTGTTCGGTACTTTATGGCGTGTAGAAAGCTCGTAGCGTTGTATCGCACACACAATGTACCACTATGCCATATCTACCTCCGTTTAGCGCATAACGTGTAAACCGTTTCCTATATACATAAATACACTGCGTATACAAATACATACAAACGTTGTACTATATTATTTTGTAAACTGTACTAGTACAGAATGCATCTTTGCAGGAAGGTTCGCGTGATATGGATTCAAGTTTCATAAACTTAGCAAACGCATGTATCCTTTCTGACAGCGTAGTTCTTCGTCCATTCCTTCGACAAAAGAACTTCATTAAAAACTTATTGTACGAATGTGCAATAACTTCGACCGCCATGACAATTTGTGAAAAAAGTTTGTTTATTGAGGAAAATACGCAAGAAACTTGTGCCGCGAGTATCGCCTCTGAATACCTATACAAGGACGAGTTGTATATAACTCTGTACACGTGTTGAATTTTAACCCATGACACATGCAGCATAGCTTCAAAGACGTTTAACATGTAATTGTTTTCAAAGGATGACACGTGTGACACGTGATTATTTTTACAGGACAACACGTGTGACACGTGGATGTTTTTAAAGGACGACACGTGTGACACGTGGATGTTTTCCCAGGATGACACGTGTAACACGTGATTGTTTTTAAAGGATAACACGTGTGACATGTAGTTGTTTTCACAGGATGGCATGTGTAACAGGTGATTGTTTTCAAAGGATGACACGTGTAATAAAAGTTAATTTCGCACATGTACCTACGAATGAGTGTCGCATATCTCAATATTCGCGTTGGATTTCAAACCATCGCACGTATAATGTACATTGCACTGCAACATAACTTGATCACATGTACTAAATATGTGACTCGCTTCACGTAACTTTGTCAATTGGTTACACGTGTTTGATTCCAAATGACGATACATGACGCATATGTATAAAACTATTGTTTCCAACTGATGGTTTGAAGACGAACGCCAGATACTGATCCAAAGATCAGAAGTCATCTCGCTGTTACCTCACCACCACTAGACAAAAAACTTACCTATGCGATTCGTTAATCATACACGTCCCCCGAGCACGTGGATTCTGCCCATGCCACATTAACATCCCACTGATACCTCTCCCAACCAACAAAAAAGCACACCATAGACAATCGAAACTGAGGGAAAAAAGGGAAAAACGCCACCAGGAGGCGGCTTAGGCAAGCAAAACGCTATAAATTGGTCTCGTGAGAAATGACAGCGAATGAGCAATAAAACTACCCTTTACACATTTTGTTCCAGTCCAATAGAGTTACCGCGTACCCTTTCGGACGCGGCAGCACCGCCGATCGTCCTCGGCAGGACGACGGCTACCCCGCCGTACGCGACGGCTCGCTGGCTCGTTACTCTTTTCACGCTGCGAACGCGTATAACACGGCGTTCTATATAGGCATCCTCGTGTGCAATCTATACACCTCTACACACACACGCACGTATGCCGGAACATCATCGGGAAACAGGCGAAGCGCGGCTGACCAGGGTACACGCCGCCGGCAGCCGCGCCACGCCGTCAGATTCTCCTAATTGATGTATAAGCTTTTTCTAAGTAATGTTTATTTATGGGTCCGAGAGCGACAGAGAGAGCTCGCCGCCGCCCTCAGCTTCGTTAGACACTTTTACAAACAACGTTGTAATTTTCAAAATCACGTTATGTAGTTTTCTATTTGAATTAGTTATCGCTATAATTTTTAACTCGGATGGGCGGTTCTGCTTCGTAGTATTATCGTTTCCGTATTATACGGCTCCGGCGTTACATGCATGTGTAGAATCAACGCCGATCGCGTATTTTATCTTCCGTACCGATGCCGACGCTACAACAAAACCCGCGGTTCTCCGTATACGTATTACGTACTCGTACTATAAATTGTTTTCCACGCAGCAGCCGCGCTGTGTCGACGTCGCCGCTGCACGCGCACACACACACCATAAAGCCCACTACACACGAATACGACGGATACATCAACCAATACAACAACACAATGATCATCATATTATACGGCGTTGGCCATTTTAGATTGCGCTGTTGCAAAACTCAACGACAGCTTCGTCCTCACACAGTTTCAAGATATAAATTAAATTTCTGCGGCCCCCTTTTTTTTTCCACGACGTTAACGATTTCTATATCTTTGCGAAGTTTTAATGGAATCGATATAATATCCCGAGTGTTTGACGCGAACGCGACGCGACTCCGCACCACCGATCGCCGGCACCGCGCCGTCGCCCGCATCTTCGTCTCTTTTTCAGTTTTCCGCTCGTTTTTCCCATCAACGAATATTAGTAAGCGCGATATACGACGCGGCGAGTAAAAATTCGTGTTATCCGAAACCTTCATCGTTGTGGGTATACCGTACAATGCGAAGAAATAACAATATCGTCGTCGTCCGTCGTCGCCGTCGCAATCGTCCTCCACATGTCGAGCTATTGTAGTTTCGCAAACGGCGAATGCGACCGAGTTGCGGTCAAATGAAAATGAATAGTCAAACCGAGCTTTTTTCACCAAGCTGGAAAAAAGTACGCTTTTTACAATGTCCAGTATCGTTGCGCGTCCGTCAAATTCACTTTCTTCGTATTCTTTTCACGCCATGTAGTGGTCCGATAACGTATTCGTGCTGTTCGCGTTACACGTGTCTACAATCACCTCTATGGCTCTGATGCGCGAAGGGGTGTTACATTCAACAGTAAAGTTCAGCTTGATATGTTGAAACTTGAAAGTATACAGATTGCACAGGTTACTTATCCAGACTCGTTTTTTATAAATCATCGTTTAGGTTTCACAAAATAATTAGAACACATATTTGAATTTCTGATTCATAAGATCAACACGTGTAAACCACACGTGTTTCAAGATATGTTACACAAGGGACGCATATACGTGCTTTTGTGGTAACATTTCGCCTTGCGCGTAAACTCATCCACAATGCGGCATATTCCAATACACGGTTAGTGCTCACACGTGTAGTCACTTGTCACAAGATATGTTACTCGTGTCTTCAAGACGAAATTTTTAATTAATTTGTTCACAATGCGAGATATATAACAATATGCGGAGTTACGTTAAATGCGATAAATAACGGAAACACCAGTCAAACAGGTTTTTGGCGGAAACGTAGTAACGATCGTTTGGTATAAACTGGTTAAACCGGTTTTTGACGAATACTGTTATAACCTTCAAAAGGTCAAAAACCCGTTAAACGAGTTTCGACACGCTTTACAGTAATCGTCACAAGGTTGAAAACCAGTCAAGGGTGTTTTTGCTGAATGAATATCGACCAGTTAGGTTCATACATCGTATAACATCGTTATGATCTTTCTCTTAATCATCCGTTCAATATTCCTAATTTCCTTCACACAATTTCAAAGGAAATCTCGGCGACCTATTTAGCACGCGTTGCGTATCACACATCGCATAATTTTATCGAAGAAATTCCACATAAAAAAAAAATTACATCGCAAATCCAACGCAGCGCGTTTTCGTCGCAACAACGGCGACGTTCGCAAAAACGTTGAAATATTTTGGCGGCGTTGGCAGCGACGATAATTGGATCGGTGCTTTTGGACAAAGCAACGTTGGCGGGTTCACGTTGGGCCATTAATTACGATCTTCTCGATATATTTTTTCCACCCCCGGTTCGGTTGTAGCGTCGCGTCGGCCGTCTCTTGCAGCATCGACGACGCTCCCTATCCGAGTGGCGGGCGTGAAATCGAAAAGTTGCCGTGCTAAAATGAAAATTCGCCACGCATAACCGAAACATTAAATCATAACCGTATTGTACGCGCTGCTACCGCCATCATTCGCAGAGTAGTATTTCACGCGTTGCGATCGCGTACCCGAAGAAGGCCCCGAAACACGGAGGGTACGGCAGGGAGCAAGAAAAAACGAAGAGGAAAAAGCCCGCGCGAAAGGATACGAAGCGGAGAGGCTGACTATGGCGTGTTCGGTTTCTGTGTATTGGGCTTTTTTTTGCACAGACGGATATACGTGCGGTGTACACATGCTGGTACGTATATCTAGATAGATGGCGCATACTGTATGTACATAGATATATATATTCCGCAGAGCGGTAGCAGCAGTCGTCCTAGTCGTCGGTTTTTATAACGTTATCGATCACGTTGATATACAATTTTCGAGTAAAAGCCAGAAAGACTTCTGGTTCATCATTTGGCCCGATTCCGCGTGGCAATGTGCCATAATGTGGCGAAATGTTACTTTGGCATTGAGCCACCTCTCTCTAATCATTTTCTTTATCCTAGATTTTCGCCCGAGCTACGGCCGTATAAATCGCGCTTTCGTGCTTCCTCCCTGCGTTGCCGCCGTATTCGCGCCCTTTTCCAGCATCGTCGTCGTCGTCGCCGCAACAATTTGAATTTTACTCTCGTCGCGTATACTTGGTATTTCGCGCTGCGTCCTGCTTTTCTACGAGCCGTACGAGCCCCGTGCCTCGGTATTCCTTCGTGCGACGTGTGCGTCGTATGGCGAAGACGTGCATCGTGAAACGCTCCCCTACATAAATTCCGCGCCGTTGTTATTTAAACTACAAGTTGTACGAACACCGTGTATTCCAACAGGTTTGGAATTTTCTCGCCTCGTAGATTCGCCAAGAGAAAAAATAACGCGAAAAAATGATATATTAGACGGTCGTGTAAACGGTGCCGGAGAGAGGAGGTGGCCAGGGTGTGTGAGATTCGTTTTCGGCATTGTGCACCATAAAGCTGGTGTTGCGTAGTCTGCGGTGGCCGCCGCAGCGACGGGTAATTTCGCGGAAAAATACGCGTTTTAAGGGAAAGCTTTCCTATGCGAGATGGCGTCCGTCGTCGCTGCCACGACCACGACGTTATTACGAGCGAACGAGCGAGGAAAAAAATGGAACTTATAACGGTCTTACGCGCGTTGGAAAAATGGAGCATTTTTTGTCGTCGGAGGTTTTTTTCGTTTTGTAGAAGGGTGTATAAGTTTTTTTCTTCCGGGGTTTATAAGTGTAATGTAGGACGAAACGAAGCCCGAGTTTCTTGCGAGAGATGTCATGTATACGTTATGAAGATCGTACGGTGGTGTTACGAGTGTCACCGGTAATGGTTATAGTCGTTTAAACGAAAACGTACAAATACCAGTAAATAGGGAATTTCGACAGAGAGGCGAATTTGCGTTACTTTTAGACGAATTTCCATTGGAAAATAGTAGCTACGGTTTGAGTTTTTTTTTTCAAGCGTTTCCAGAGAATAGTTGAAAACTTGGAGAAAACCCCGACATCGGTGACTCCAAAGCAACCATCAATCTGAACTGGGAAAATAGAAAAATTCTGCTCTCCTTTCTTTTTAATTTTCTTCAAATACACCACCCTTTAGTACATCTTCATCGCAAGCCATTTCTCCGTAACAGTAACAACCCCAACATAATTTCTCATTTTGTACAATCGCGACACTGACGACTGGTATTAACACGTCATAGGCGCACCGAACAAATCATATTCCAGCACGACGTACTACAAAACTAACCGACGCCCAAATACCGCTTATATTCGTACTCGTGACAACGATGAAGACACCAACGACAAAACCGCGCTTTGTAAATTTCTTACGCGTAAATAATACCGCAGCAGCGCCTACGTAGACACGCCGCCATACGGGCACGACGGCACATACACACCCTTAAAAACCATTTTATGTAAACTTCATACTTCGCGCGGCGGCCGCTACCAAATATACGAACGAAATGTTAGGAATTTGTGATTTATACGTACGTGTGTACGGCGACGTTGCGACGTCGACATCCGCAACGACCGCGGTTTTTTACTCGACTCTTTTCGCTGCCGAGTTTCGACGCGCCGCACGACAACGACGTTGAATTATTTCCACGACGAAGAACGGACCTTTTCTCTCGAATGAAGTTTCGCCAGCTAGCGAGCTCGCACGACGACGGAGAGTTCATCCTGATGAAACACATACACTAGGATCTTTCTCATCGTAAATTCATCCACGCTGCGTATATATCCCGCGTTTAAAAAATTCAATCTTACTCGGATTCGCGTACAATATGAAAAATATTTCACCAAATGAAATATACACTTACTGATGTGTGAATTGTGGCGTGGATCAGCAAAGTTTTTTCTTCGTTGAAATACCGCGATTTCAACCATTCCTCCAACTGCTTGCAAAAAGTTGAGATTTTTTCATTTTTTCGTTTTGCATCATCATCTCGAGTTCGTCGCTGTACAAATCGCCTCTGTCGCCATCGTCATTGAAACATATCCCATAAATAAAACCAACCGGCTCCGCTAATCTTCGCAGTTTGCGTACACGATCGTTTTACCGCGTGTGTGAAACTTTTTAGGTATACTTATCGGTTAGAAGTTAATATTACGAGAGTTTTACTCGTCAAAACGAGAAAATACCGTTGAATTCGGGTTCGTCGCTCTCGAAAACCCAACAATCGATATGCATGACGACTTTTTATCATTTTTTGCGAAATTCGCCCTCATCCCCCACACACAACCCCTTCCAGGGGCGGATTTCTAGAAATGATAAAAACACGTTATGTATATCGAATAATACGTTTTCGAGGGCGTAGAAACCAAATCCGATCTTATTTTTGCGATTAAATCAATACTTCCATTGAAAACCGCGCTGTATTAAGGCGATTTCGCCGATATCCGAAATTTTGATTACCAGAATTGTCTGTACTTCGACAAGCCAACCAAAAAATTGATTTTTTCAGCAATGCAGATCAATATGAAACTCAATCTGATGAGTAATCAGTAAACGAATCAATAACAATATTCATCTTCGCACTTCTTTTTCATTTTTTAGCTCCATTCGGGTTATCGTAACCATGGTATGGGGTAAAAGGCTCCTTCTAAGCCTCTTTATACTCCGCTTTTCAGGTACATTCGGCCAAAATCATGCCAGTAATCTGGTTTACGAGATCTTTTACGGTCAACCTAGAACCTACTTATGGATTGGTGGTTTTCCCCCAAAAAAATCCACATCATTATTCTTATTCGATGTCTTACTTCAAACTCATCTCATCGAACACCATTTCATCAACGACCAAAACTCGAAAACTCGTACACCGAATACACCCTCTATACTACCCCATTCTCGAGCGCTTTTCTTCCATCGCCGAACACTCAACAAGTACACCCTCTGCAACAAAACACCCTTTCGACTCGTCAATGACCAACCAACCGATTAAATAATCTCGTTATACGTCCGAAGAAAAACACCACGTGTACCTAACTGGTACAACTGGTGACTAAATGACCCCCATCGGACACCACAATTCTCCATCTTCTAGCGTGAAGTCTAATACAGTCGTCGGCCCGAATCCAATTTAGACGTATTAATAATCTCACCCCACATAGTCCATCTGTGCACCTCGTTATGTAAACGCAATACCATCCATTTGGGAATCGTAACGAAAGACGACGCCTTACAATGCAAACCACCAAATGAGGTCCAGCCGATACACCCTAAGCTGACCTGCGACCACGCTTCATCTGCGCATTTCATCCTTGCCACCACGAGTAGTACTTCTGCAGTCTCCGCCATAACCGCCTGGTCACCACATCGTAGCATGCCGCATCGTTCCTAATAAGATTTCCGTGTTAACCCAAATACGCCAAACCGTACGACGAATTTGCGGTTACCTAATCCTCATCACGATCATCTCGTCTTCACGTTGCTCATTACGCAAATCCAAAAACACCACGTTCCCGTCTACGCTAACGAGCTCGGCTTTTCAGACGCCTCACGTCGTCACCGCCGCCTCCATAAATCATCCACACGCGCCCTAGCATTCCAACGCAGCATCGACCTGCACGAATTAGTCGTCGATCAAAGCGCGACGCCGTTCGCGTGAAATTTACACAACGCTTTTCGCCTTTTATTTTTCCCGTGATTTATTACGCGCGTCCAACCGGGCAGCGCTTCTGTTTGTATAAACGTCGTCATCGAATCTCGTCGCGTAAATCATATCGTCATTTTATGAGCCAATAAATCGTGCACGTTCGACTTTGCGAACTCGCGTCCCAAAGCGAATACGATTTCGAAGCTCGTTGTCGCAACGCCCGTCAACGTCGCCGCCGCCGCTCTGTTTAACACCGTAATTAAATCAACCTATTAACGTTTTAAAGCCAACGAAAATTACGAGTCGCGTTTAAGCTAAATAAGCGCCGGGTACGTTGCGACGCTCCACCGCATTCGGAATATTAAACGCGTACATGTGTGCCATGCAGCGCCTTCTCCTCTCCGCTTCGCGTTTTCGCGCACAACCCCAAAAACGACGACGTCGTTTTAGATTTCGTCGTCGTCGCAACGCCGATATGCAACCGCGTCGCCGTTCCTCGTCGCTAGTCGACGTCGTCGCAGCAATAATGCACGTAACGATGACGGAATGCGTGTACCACGTTCGAAGGCTGAAAACGCAAATCAACCTCATCCTTCTCGTCTTCCGCGCGCCCGGCCGTACCTCGTCTGCGGTGCTCTCGTTGCTCTCGCGTATCAAATGTCACGCCGAGTACACCACGTTGTACGTATACGTTAGGTACTTGATAATGCAAAATGCATGTTGAATGAAAGCTGTCGTCACTTTTCACCTTATCCGAGTGACAAATTTCCACTAAACCCGCGTACCTTTTCATTGAATATGCGATATGCTTTGCGCTTTTCCATGTATAAATGTATGCGAGAGTATCTGTGCGCTATGTGCGCCAACACGACCATCAACCTACGTATAAGTTTATGTAAGTACATACGGCGTCTACCACGTTATATATACGTAATATGTACATGAAACGCGTTCCATAAGTAGAAAGTTCTTCGTCGTACAGCTATACCTATTTTTAGTTTTTTTTCTTCTTCAACTCCCTCCACCGCTCCATTTTTTGTAGGTTCTGGTACTACGCTTCTGTACAAAATCCACCATATCGTCTCCTACGCGTCGTCAAAGTCGTCGCGACGTCGTCTCTCGAATATGAAAATATATTCAATATTCAGCGTAAAAATTCAAAAGCGATTCGTTTCTGCTCCTGCTCCTTCTACGTTCACGTTTCGCTATAGGCTTTTTAATGTACCTTTCGTAAATCCTTAAAACGCTTATAAATCTACCACTTGCCCCCTCCCACTTCGATACGTACTTTTTGTATTCGCTACCTAAAATCAAAAAAAAAATCGACAAAAACGCGTTCATTTTCTTTTTTTTTTGCGATGGCTTCAATTTTAAATTATCCCAAAACACGTGTCAATTTTTTCCACGTGTTCGATAATAAATTTACGCAGATGAAAAAAATCTTACACAAAAATCCTTCTCGAGCACCAATACATATAGTAATATTTCAACAGCGTACATGTTTTGTTTTTTATGAGGTTAATTTTTCATCTTGGGCAAATTTTCCAAAAAGATCTCTTCCAGGACAAAGAAAAATACTGAATTAATCTTGAAGAGTGAAAACACGAATTCTGAAAATATCCCTCAAGGGTTAAATGTGCGCTATCTATTCGTCGTTCAACGAACTCTTACGTAGCTTCGAACTCATTGGCATTTAAACAGAACGACCGGCGATCTGTATTCGCATAAAATAAACAGGAATTTTACCCATAAAAAGAATATATCTCACAAGTAGAGAAAGAGAAATAAAAAAATTAATCTGCGAAAAGTTAACGAAAAAGACTCGATAAAGGGCACAAAAAAATAACAACAAAAATTATAACTAATGCGTGAAGTAGAGGAAATGCATTACAAGTAAAAAAACATCATAAAAAACGATGAATAAATGACAGAAGTAGAACTTGTTCTAATTTTTAACTAATTACAAAAAAATGATTCAATAAATAATGTCAAAAAACCAAAAGGTTTGAAAAAAGACGACCAAAAGATCAACAAAACATAAGAAAATAGTAGCTTTAAAATCATTAAAAACTATGAAAGAATGTTTTAAAATTAAAAAAAAAAAAAAAAACAGCAAGTAACCACCAACGAATAGCAACAATTTTTTCGAGATCACCGATAAAATCTCGTTGCAATAACCGTAAAAAATTGACCAGATGTAAATTTTTTTCTTAGAATTTCAAACTTTTTTTTATTCGGATGAATTTGTACTTGCGAGACGAGAGGTGAACAGGAAAAAAACTAGGACGAAAACATACTACTCAAATTAACATTCAAAATACAACACCTGCCTTAGCTCTTTAAAAATCTCATTTTTCGAAATACAATTCCAAATTCAATTTTTTCAAATTACTTCACCGCAAAAAAAATACACAACCGAACGAAGCAGAACGAAAAATTCAACAAAAAAACAAACCGCTAAAACCGAATACGCGATTATCAGTAAATCACACGACTTAGCAAAAAATCTCATAAATCTCGTTTCTCGCTAAAGTACCAACAAATTTCAAGATGTACCAAAAAAATAATAAATTAAAATCAACCCGAACTCGTAGAAGAAAAACCCTCCGTCTAATACAAATTTAAAACTCACACGCGCGTTCAAATCTTTAATAAAAAAAAAAAAAACATCACGAACAAAACTCTAAAATTTATTCCTCAAATTTTTTCACAACCTTCGATAACCTTTAAAAAAACAAAATACATATATTTTACAACTCGCGTTTATACTTGAATGTAATAATTCGCCCAAAATAAACCGAGAATATCGTGAAATACGAAAACCCATTTCTTTTTGAAATTTTTACATCGCACAAAAAAAATAGCAAATTTACAAATCTTTTTAAAACCCGCCTCGACGATTACATTTTCGACATCGTTCGTTTATTACCATCATACCATCGACCTCCACTCGTCCTTCACGGCCGAGTAACAGCGCCACTTAAAACACCCTACCCCGGATTCCCATCGACATTCTCCATCTCCTGGCAAAGTTGCAGCTTCTTCGGCCAAACGCACCAATGCTCCGATTTCTCGAAGCGATTTCGCCCCAAAAAACCATCCAACTCGCCTCGTCATCACCAGTCATAAACCATTTTACAACTCCGCTCGTGTCACCGTTCTTCAGTGCGGGCGCGAATTTTAACTCTCGTATAAAAATTTTCAACTACCGATGATAATTTATAGATACTAAACCTCCAACACCCATCGTATTAACGCTTCCATCCTCAGGCCACAAAAATACCGCCAAATCTTCCAACGTCCAATCACACTCTGCTTTTTTCGGACACTATACCAGCCGCCAAATCACTTAGTTATTACCATCGTTCAACTCGTTTCGCGCGAAACCATCGTCGACGACGCCACAGTCCCGCGAAGGAAAAAAAAATCATCTATATTTTTTTTATGTACCCGCGTAATAAATCTCGTATTAAATACCCATTTCGTGGCCGCAGCCGGTATAATACGCACATATTCCGTCTCCTCTCGATATTACGCCATTACTTCGACGATGGCAGCCCGAATCGCCTCGTCGTTATCCTTTCTCGCGCACCCAACAACCTTACAACGCGCGCAAAAAATAATAACCGTCGTATTTTCCTATCACGACAATGCGTAAATTTTTTTTATTATTCTTACACGCCGGTAATCGTCTTCGTAATAGAGCCTCCTCCGCCCTCTCACCTCGCCAACCTAATAACCAACTCCAAATACGTATAAAATTTATAACCGACTCGGTAGTTTTTCTACATTTTTTACACTGGCGAAAAAAAAAAATAACAAATTTACGATTCAAACCGAGGCGACAAATTTCTTCTATTTTCGGGTACGTTACTCTTATTTCTTTTTTTTTCACGTTTTCTTCTATTTCGATAATCCGCGTTTAAATTATACGCTTCGTTTAGCTCACCAAATATCCCTTCTTATGCATCTCCTCTCCTATTTTGTATCATCATGGAACTCATCGCCACAAAGACAAAACCACAGTAGAATTCAACCGTAAATATCTTCATTTTTTGAAATAATTTTCCGTTTATAACCAAAAAACATGGCCAATTTGTAAGATTTTTTAAATTCAAAGAAATTTTTCGAACAAAAATTACTCGAATACGTTCAAAAATGGTTTGCAATTTGCATACTATAATGATGAAATGGAAGAAAAATCAAAAAATGTTTCTCCGCTATTCAAACCCCATTAAACAGGTTTAAAACTAAATAATGTAACGATCAAGCGGTTGGAAATCAGTCAAACAAGTTCTTAAAAAGAACATTCAAGGTTATCAACCAACCAAAAACCCGTCATACAGGTTTCCAACCCACGTAACGTAATAATCAAACGGTTGAAAACTGGTTAAACAGGTTTTAACCGAGAACAATCCAGATGATGTATTTTTAACCGCACAACATACTTGTAATCATCAAATGGCAACCAACCCATTAAACAATTTTCTGCAGCTTCTATTTTGAACAAAACTCTACGAAGACAGAAGTTCTCTGAAAATACTATGGCATCCACAGCTACCTTTTCACGATTGTACATTTCAAATAAGGAATTAGAGTATATGGCAATAAGTAGGATTCGTTTTATTCTACAGGTACAGTGTAATGCTCGTCCAGCCTATCTCCTCCATTCCCAAAACCATACCAAATCCAACATTCCCCAGCCAAAATCACATCGCGCACATAGCCACATCCAACCAACGCTATCAAAACGAGAAAAAACATGTACCAATAAAACGAATCCATTTATGTAATATGTACTACCGAAAAGCACCACATATAACAGTCTGTACCGATGGAGAAAAAAAGACACAAAAAAAAAATACCGAACGAAAAAAGCCTATGCTTCACCACCATCGAGTATGAAGAAGAAGCAAAAGACATATATTTTAAATTACTGTTGGGAAAAGAAGCACCACCGGAGCACCTCCTCGCTGTGTTGCATAGAACCGCGACCGCTATAGCGGCAACGGCGCGCAGAAAAATTTCCTTTTTATTACAACCTTTTAGAAACATTTTTTCTCCCTCTTGTCCTGTTCCTACCAACACAGCACCTACCGCCTTCTCTTTTTATATCTCTTACAAAATATTCTATATCTTCTGAAGTTACATGTGCCGCTACTTTTTATTTTTGGAAAGCGAAAATGGTGCTAGCGCATACACCGAGGACTTGGTAAAAGCGAACGCCGAAGAAAGATGAAAAAAAAAGCGCTTTTCAAATTCGTGTCCGCAGCTTACTCCTCTTCTCTGTACATGGTTCTCTCTGTCGATATGCTATTCGCGTTTTTATGCTTACTCTTATTTTTCTTCTTTTCTTTCGACCTCCGCTTCATCTCCTTCTCAGGCTCTCATCATTGGTTCTCCCATTTACGTTCGTCCTCTCTAAATTATACATCGTCGTTCTTCGTGTTTACCTACATGTTTCTCCTATTTATGAAATTGTAGCCGGTTCTATTCCAGCTTCGTATACAATTGCGGAAAAAAAACACGCTCGGCCTCGATTCCAGGAAATTTAATATTTTTTATATTTTCATTACAAAGAAAACGAAGAGCTCGACGAGACAACGTAGGCGCTCGAGAAAGCCGACCAACAATACTCCAAAGATATCTTCTTTCTTATACCACTTACATGAGTATATATAACTTTCTTTTACCACTACTCTTATTTCTTCGAATTCATTTTCCGTATCCTGCGAAACAGCAATCATTTTCGCGGAATAAATTCGAGTACCGTTCAATGAACCAACAGTCGATCGAGGATTTTGGTAAATAGAAACTCCTTCTTGCTTTCTACTAGTCATTTCTCCAGGATCTTCACCGATCGCCGTTTCACTTCATGATTTCTCAACTCCTCGTTCCATTTTCCCTTCTACCACTCCAGCCTCTCTCGCATCACTTCCAGTCACTCTTATCGACAATAGAAACAAAAATTCACCGCCTCTACCCAGCCATCGTCCAACTCAGGCGTTACGCGCTCGTTTACGAGACCGTAAACGATAATCTTTCGGCGTAGACAATACGAATGCGGCGGATTTAGCCGTTCGAGCGTTATGCGTACGATAAATTGAAATTCTATATATGCATTTATCGTGGTAGCGAGCGTTTCGCAGCATCGCGTATTAATTTTCATATCCTAATACGTATTTCCAACGACGCTAACCCCATCCCACACCAAACCACCCTCGTCGCGTGGTGGCCATCCAGCGACGCTCTAATTGCCGCGAACGATTCGTGAAACACGCCGCATTACGATGTAAACAGGGCGAAACAACACCGAACTTGGCGCGTACACCACCGCCTCCACAATGACGCGGCCAACGGGCGCAAAAATTACTTTTTCACGAGAAATTACCCCGCGACGCGACGACCGCCGCAATAATACCGCATAACGTGTATCACAGCATCGGCCTATATACCTACCAGCACGATGCGCCTTCCGAGATGTAGTTTTTTCCTTGAACGAATAATATTTTCTGTTTCACTTTCCCATCCTTACTTGCCTCCGCAACGAATTTTTTCATCTATTCTTTGGACATCAGTCACCACAGGCAACTTTTCTCTCTGATGCAAAGTACACATATCTCACACACAAGCAACTCGACAACGTAGCTCGGTCTTGCAACCAGTAAAACCGCAAGATTATCATCGTGGGAACGTTCGTTCTTCGGCCATATTCGTTCTTAATTAAATGATTCATTACGTCGCATCACCTTCGATACGCTCGAGGTGCGATATCCCCGAGTGAGTTATCTTTGTACCCTATAAATTCCCCAATGAGACCTCTGCGCCGTCTAATAGGCGACGTCGTTCGAATCACCGTGCACGCAATACCATCAGCTTTGGGAAATCGAAAACGATACGAAATTACTCATGAGGTCGAATAATAACGTCGATTTTCAAACTTACACGAAGTTTATATGGTACTTATCATAATAATCGACGTAAATCAAGCATATTTCAAAAAATAAGTTTCGAAGAAAAAAATACAGGTTAAATTTGAAATCAATCGCCTTAAAAACCACACAATCGATATACGACACGATTTTTTATCAATTTTTCAACATTGGCTCCCCAACTATCAATCCTTCCCCTCCCCTTTCCTACAAAAGCGTTTAATTCACTAGCGAAATCCGTTTCATCCTTTCTTCTCTTTAACTCAATAATCATTTCATCCTTTCAGCAATTTCAGTTTTATCGTGTTATTTTTTCAGCAAATCATACAGAATGGGAGGCGATTGAAAAGCACAGTGAACTGTTGGGGAGCACTGGTGAGGAGCCAATTTTAAAAATTGATAAAATATCGTGTCGTATATCAATTGTGAGGTTTTTAAGGTCGCTGATTTCGAATCCGAGGTCCTTTTTTCATTATCTTCTACTATCGAATCAACTTACCATTTCATAGGTAATCAACGAAGTCAACGCGATATATCATCATTTCTCCAGCTACCACATTTCAAATCCCGTTAATCTTCGCTTCGATGGAAAAATCACGCCAACCATCGCTCGTTCGAAATCTGACCACATTAAACACTTACAAACTGTTCTTACAGCTCTCGACCGTTCGAGCTTATTTCAAAGATTACACGGCATCCTACGCGATCCAAATTACTCGTTATTAAATTAATTATTTTAAAAACAATTTAACCGAGCGTCGGCTAAAACGATCTGTTGACTTTGCGGTACGGTCCCTTCATTAACTCGTAAACTTCTCGGGCAAATTACTTCAAAATACTCTCGACAAAACGCCGCACACCAGAATGAAAACTTATCCTAACCAAACTTCTCGTTATACGCGTATAATTATCGATTAATTATCACGCCTCCTACTTTCTTCCTGTACCTAAAGTGAAAAAAAACCTCACCACTTGACACGACCTACCGAGACTGTCAGACTTCGAAATAATATTTCGAATACCGTAGCATACCTTCTTCGTCGACGCGGCGACAAACGGTCTACGAAAAGCCTTATGTACACTCGTTAGACATCCTAGGTGGCGGTTCTTTCATGCGCACTTACACACAAACACACACGCAACAAATCCATTATCGTCCATTCGCACCCTATTTCGGCGAGCAACCCAAATATAGGAAATTTGAAAAAATTAAAAATCCTCTTTTCTCGTATCTAATTGAAAAAAAAACAAACCCACTTGGCCCCGCCAACACCACGACATTAAAAATCACATTCGCATTAAAAATGTAAATCATCTATCCGCCACTCCTCTCCCTCCCGTCGTATTTCACATTCGATGCATCGTTTTTTTCGAGCCTACGCTCCACGCGCGCCCTTCGTCTCACCCTCGTCGTTCGCTCTTGTCGTGCAAGAGCAAGCCAAAAAAAAACCTCCTATCCAGCAACCGTCGCAATGAGAACGCGCGCGCCAAACACCGAGAGGGTAAATCTGATGCGTCACGCAGTCCAATCACCAAGGGGGTTGTTTCGCGTCTTCGCCCGCGCACCCTCGCGCACCGCTTTCCGTTCGGCCGCCGTTTACCTCGGTGCGTTTGTGTGCGTGCGTACCGTACACTGTATATGTATGGTAACAGGTGTTGGTGTATACCGGAATCGATCGAAAAACTCGGCCGAGGGTTGCTGCCGTATATACGCGCCGTACGAAAAACGGGGCGCATGCGTCGCGCGAGCCCGCTGCGCCATCCCCGAACAGCGTCCCGACGCCTTGCTTATACCCGACAAGTGGTTGCTCGTACTATTTCTCTGTTAACTTTTCGCACACACTCTGGTTCTTTTTTTTCATACCGTACTCAACAAGTGTCTTTTTTACGTTTATTTTTCGACTATTATTTAATAAAAATATTCGCGATACATCGTCACACCTTGCAACCTGCATCGCCGCCGTCTTCGCGTCCGAATACAGGTAAGAAATCGCCCTAATCGACGCTTTTTTTCACGTATTCGCTCGCTCGCATTTTAAAACCTACAGATACGGTACAGTGTACTACGTACGTAGCTACGTACCTCTTATACTATATAACAAGGTTCGAGCTACGCTTGCTTCTATATAACCCGTGCATCGTACAGTATATAACGCCGACAACGACGACGAGAAAACTTTTACCAACTCTCGCCCGTCTCTCCGGCCAAAAACCGCACACACACACAGCGGAATCTACGTTCGTCCTGCACCACGACTCTACAGCCCTGTTCGTCGAGTCGATTCCAAGGCTAGAAAAACGTTTTCCAAAATGTCGAAAAGTATGCAACGTCGTAGTGCTCGTTGTCGTCATCCTATATCTATACATAATACGCTTTTAGAGCTATCGCGTTTTTTCTCTCTCTCTCTCTCCCTTTGCTTCCATTCCATCTCTCTCTCCCAAGCGCTCATTCTTTCTACCGTTCCGTAGTGCCATAACGGTACGTATCGAGCACACCGAAAACTCTGTGCACGTAGCTCAAGTTTTTCATTTCGCCAGCGTATACCGAAACCGGGCGTTGCCTAGTCCGAATGTGTTCTTTCACTTTTTCCGCGACACGACCGAAGCTCAAGCTACGTATTCCCATTCATCAGGCCTCGTTCCTAATTGACTGAATTTTCTTAATTTCTTCGTGCGTACGTAGTTTGCCCTCGAGACCCAATGAGCCTACAGCGCATCATGCGACATTACTTTTTCGTTCTCCGCCGATTTGTTTTTCATCTGCGTTACCGTCGCCGTGTGGTTTATCATCGTAAACAAGTAACATCGCGGATCGATTGATACGTCAGCCGTCATATCATATACTCGCACACCGATACACCGTTTACACAGGACGTTAGCCTTACCGACGCCGGTATTTTTCCGTTTTCACATACACCACGCCGAGCTTACATCTCGCGTTCGTTTTTACATACATCAACACACTAAGTACACATATACCTATGCCGCACATACAAACTCGTATATTATTCATCTATATACACGATCTCGTACACACGCCCACAACTCGCCGACTCGTCGTCGTCGTTTGTATATTTTATGTAGGATTCTCCAACACGTAGGGTCGTCGATAAATCGTAAAATGAACCTGTGTGCATAGTGTAGAGTACCACGTTGTATTGACCATTGGATCATACTTAACACACACAAACGTATGATCAAGGCCACCTATGAACTTATTTAAATTTCTGCATACCTCTTTCCTCCTCTCTTGGCCAATTCGAAATAGACCCGAGTAACCGAAACACGAATCGATTTCGTCATCGAACCTTTTACAACCTTGATATGTGAAAAATACTCTTCAGACATTTTCTTCTCCTAGGTTACGCGCCGTTTCACCGTTCCCTTTATCGCCTTTTCTTTTTTCTTTCATTAATCCAACTAATCGAACTCGAGGAAATTCGTTATAGCAGGTCACCATTTACCTGTCACTTCCGCGTATACGTAGTTTTCCTGCTACCTACCAAATCGTTACTTTTCTTAATATGTTGCAGGCCATTCGGCTATTTACACTTACTATTTAAAGGCAACCGATCGCATACGCATTTCGATTTCGACGAAACTACACTTTTCAAGTACCTGTGACATCCATATACCATCAATACACGTCTTTTGGAAGGTTCTTCGTTACGTCATTACACTCATTCGCCACCACAACAGATCAAACCGACGAAATACAGGATGACGAGCGTTGAAAATCAACAAAATTCAATGCTACCAAAGAATTATTTCATTTTCGAGTGGGACCAACTATTTATACAGCTTCGTTTCTTAACACATTCTGATTTTATTGCAAAAAAAACCTCATACTTTAAATCAGCACCTCGAAAACACAAGCAATCGATACCCATGAAGGTAATTTGTCAATTACCACCTCCCCTCTCTTTCATCTTTTCGCCCACCGCTTGCTTTACCTCCTCAACCTCAGTCAAAATCCATCACTTCCGTTATGCTACTGGATTTCGAGTAAAAATTAACGAAATGATATCAAAACCTTTAATAGGTCCTCATCAATTTCATCTAAATACAACCCTGCTATGAGAATGAACAATAACTCACCCCCACTCCTTAGTAAACTTCAGGGATAAAAACGGACCTCATATTTAGAATCAGCGACCTCAAAAATCATACAATCGACATACATAAAGGCATCTTATCACTTTATAAAAATCATCCCCTTTTCTTACACACCCCCTTTCCCTCCCCTGTGCAATCATCATCCCAATGCAATCTCAGGATGTCTAACACTTTGGTACGATATAAATAGCAAAGAGATATTTCGTTTGTTAAAATTGAAATCATTCAACGACCATTTGAAAAAAATCCCAAAAATTAAACAAAAAATCGATGGGGATGATAAGGGATGAAATGTGGAGGGGTGTGAAAAACAGGATAAAAATCAGTCATACATATTGATTGTGGGGTTTTCCCATGTGCTGATTTCGAATTTAGCACTACTTTGCCAATCAGACGAACCGTATTCACGAGAAGGCGATTTTTTTCGTAAAAATCCACACTTTTTGCACTTGCAGAAGTATCAATGACATCTTTGTCATATAGAAAATGTTTTATGAATTTTTCGCTATTCTTCCTACACTTTTCTCTAAGAAGGGCATCAAAACACCATCGCAATCGAAAGCTTCTATGCACTTTTCTACATCAAGATATGATCAAATTCATCATAATCGGCTCTCGTATTGTGTTCGCTGCTTGTTACACAAACCACATCAAACAGAGCTATATTTTTATCATCTTCACACACACGGCAATGATCTCACCGTCGTATTTCGCAAGCCCTTTTCATATAACCAGTAATCATCAAGGTTTTCGTGTGCACACGGAAAAGGTAGCAGGTACACAGACGCCTTCGCATCCCTTCAAACCAAGACGTAAACTTTGACAACAAATACGCCGCTTTCGCACGGTGTATTTACATAGTGAAATATATTCGCATGAAATATTCATACTTATGCTGCCATATTGCATCTTTGCACCGCCTTCAATCATTTACAATTTCAATACCTTTGCTTTGTATCTTCACATAGACATCCTTTGGAAATAATCCTCCAAAACAATTTTATAAGACAATAACAAAGAAATTTGTCTTCTTCATTATGCGGTATATCGCACAATACCTTGTCTAGATGACATTACAATTCGTTCATATATCGACAAATCTACAAGTCGTGAGAATATTTGACTACGCTACATTTTTATACAACTAACTTATGTATTCTCTCTCCAAACCTCATCGTTGGAGAATTTCTTTGAGTTGCAAATTTACATTCCACAAAATAGCCGAGAAAAGCGCGTCGTGCGAAAAAAACCGCTGCTGAATTTTCGCTGTAAATCTTAAAAGCACATCACAGTCTTTCCACGTTCCAAAAATGCATTTACAGGAGGCATTCTCTCTCAGATAAAACCAATTACAGGCGAAATTTACAAAAAGAATTTGAATAAAATGAAAGCTACAAATATAATATCGAGTTAATTCGCTCAATTTCGCTTATTTTTTGAAAACTACCCTACTGCAGTTAATTCGAATCTTAATTTTCAAAGATTCAACCCCTCCACTCCGTCCTCCTACAATGTGATTCCCAAGTCAACGCGAATTTCTTACCTAAATCCCTCCAAAACTTACACCGGCTTGAAAATTCGTCTAAATAACGCGCAAAAAATAACTCCTGCTCTTATCTTCACTCACGACACATCACAATTCGCATTACCACACTCATTCCTCGCCCGTAATAACATTCGCTCGATTTTTCCTTCCATTCACGTTTTCTCTGGCAAAAATAAACCCAACTAGTCGATAAAACTTAAACTTCGAGCTTTGCACGAATCAAACAGTATCCGACGCGAGATCACCCTCGGAAAAAACCCTTTTCCCCTTCCATTCAGCTAGTGTTTACGAATTCACGACGTCGCTTCAAGATCAAATGATCCCCTGCGTCTCCTTACCACCCCCTTCCCCTAGCAAACTCTCCGAACACGTAAACGAACTGCCGCCGTCACCTTTGGGGGCCACGCTAAAGGTTGGAAAATCGCTCGTTTATACGCGACGCTCTGCGGCCGTCGCCGCCGAAGTCGCGGCTTCCAGTTCGAAGTTCGGCAAACGATAATAAATTCAATCGTAAAATAGCTCGCGTTTTTATTTTTATCCGCGAGTTAATCTCGCTTTTATTGTGTTTATTTACTCGGCGACAAGTTCACCATTTCGGTCTTCGTTTCGCCGACGAATCTGAACGTGCCGTTTCCAAGACCATAAAACTTATTTAAATTTTAAGCTCTACGATCTCCTCGCGAAACCAATTTACGCCAAATAACCAGCCCGGCGAGAAAAGGAAAATCTACCGGAGAAACGATATTTCGTATTCGTTTGCGCGACCCTCAAAATAGTCTCGACGAATTACCATTCCTGTTTTCGTCATCTTACCTCGGATCTTCATGTTTGTCCAGCCACAACCATCGTATCGGTGTGTTGTTCCGTCCTCTCAGATCAGGAAAATTCTTCAACGCATAAAACCGCCTCCTCAGGCAGTTTCCAATATGCGGATTAAACGGCGAAACCTTATACGCAACGGATCTCTTTCTCTCACTTTCTCACCCTGCGTCTCGCTCGCGCAATTCTCGTTTTTCTCGTTCGCTATAAAATCTAATTTTTCGCTATAGTGGTTGCCAACCTTTACGCGCCCCTCGAATCGTATTTTTTTCACTCCACCTCCGCCCTCGCCTTCGCTCTTACGTAATTTCGCCCTTCGTTTAATCAATTAAACATGTACGTACACACCGGCGACTGCCGGCAGCCTCCCTTTGCGCTTCGCCGCAGCGTATAAACATGTACGAGTATATTATACATATAGCGAAATGAAATTACCTTCTGCGACCAACCGTCGTTTATTCCCGCCGGTGTGAAAAATTTAAATTTTCTCGTTTAACGACCGTAAATTAGTACGCGAATGCGTACCCTACCTCGAGACCGGCCGGCGAAAAAAATACGAAAAAATACCAACACAACGGGCACTTCGTCGCGTATAAAGCCACGTACACGCGTGCTTAACAAAGCGCAATTTTCTTTCATTTTCGTCTCCCTCCGCCGCAGATCTTTCCTCCACCGAAACGCGTGCGTGTAGATATGTGTGTCAAAAAAACACACCAAAAAAAACACAAACACAATTTTCCTCGTCCTTGAAAACAAAATACGCAACCTGATGATCGGCCGCCTACACCGCACACACAACATCGAATCACGGTATCGCATCGTTTACGCGTGACTACCTTCAATCAAACACATGTTGCGATACCTCCTTTTTTTTCACCTATTTTTTAAACGCTAAACAAGCCGAAAATACCGCTAGCTTTTCTTTTACAGTCAACGTCGTCGTCGACGCCGTTGACGAATTACGCGTACCCGCGAATCCATAAATCTCTCACGAAATCGGAATTTTCCAACGCCTACGCAGACGTCACCGCCGTCGCCACTCGACCGTGCCGCACGATATAGACGTTATTACGTCAATCAACGCTCCCCTTCCCCTTTTTTCCACGGCTATTTTTTTCATTTAATTAAGAAAAAAAATCGCGTACACAACGGAGGCAAAAACGAACCTCGAGATGCAAGAAAAATTTCCATTGACATTCGCGAATCGCTTTTAATCGACATTTCGAACAATTCATCTAACGAATATTTCGATTTCGTCGGAAAAAGCAAAAATACAAAATGAGGGACGTCCAAATGACAAAACATCAAACCACTATTTGCCCATCACGGAAATCCAGCGCCCGACGTACAACAAGATTTTTTCTTACCACTCTCCAGCACTTTCAAATCTCACTCCTCCCTCCTTCTCCTCCTCCTCCTCCTCACCTCATCATGCCATCTGACAGAAAATCTCTCAATAGGACACTGTCCACAGAGGTATCTATCTATTGTCATCTTTGATTTTACTTCGTCTTCTCATCGCTTCCATGCCACCCTCCTCCCTTTCCCCTCTACATTTAACGCAAAACCTCCCAGTAAAACACATATTGCAGGCTGATATGTTACTTCTAATTATCGTTACTTGCCTCGATTGCGCCCTGCCATTCTTCTCATTTCTTCCCCACTACATTCTTTCTAACCAACACTGACCTACATCAAACTAGCCTACTACCTTACCCTACCTACAGCAAATACTTCTTTCACCTACCAGCGGAGGGGAAATCCAGGGAAAATGGGGAAATCTAACCAGTCTTTTAGTGTTTTCCAAATTATCACTCACCACCTCAGATACACCCCTAGATTCCGCCTCAAACACCCTTTCGCTCGATTACATAACCGTACCCGTCGTTTCAGTCGCAACACGCTTTTCCAGACAGCTCGTCTCATACTTTTGAGAATCATTGAAAAGCTCTAGGAAAAAAGGCGGCATTTGGGAACGCATCATTATTTTATTCGTCGCCGACGAGCAAGACACATCGCCCATTCACGAGACAAATGTCGTTGTCACTTAACGACACGACCCGTGCTACAGACGCAAAAAAACTGCACCTTTTCTCCCGATGATTACAAAACTACCATCAACCTCTCTCGACAATTTCGAAATACCTCCCGTCACCTCG
This sequence comes from Maconellicoccus hirsutus, assembly GCA_003261595.1. Lineage (NCBI taxonomy): Eukaryota > Metazoa > Arthropoda > Insecta > Hemiptera > Pseudococcidae > Maconellicoccus > Maconellicoccus hirsutus. The sequence continues at coordinate 28,443 of QBDW01006068.1, read as the reverse complement.
CCGATCACTTACTTCCGGGTACCTCTCAAAAGTCGAAACTTAATTTCTAATTGTCAAACGGGTTAAATTTTTAATTAATTTAATTTTTCTCCGTGCGTCGGTGTTCGGGACAACTTTTTAATTCGTTCGTTAAAACAAAGAGAGAAAAACGGCGAAAAAAATTATTCCCTCGATTCGTCGTCGTGTCACCGCGGTGAAGTATAAAATCTCCACGTAACCGTTCGCAGTATCGTCTACGGCGCTGTCACTCGCCGGAGAAAAAAGGCCGACGTCGCGATGCCAACCGCTCTATTTTTCTTGCGCGACGACGACGAGGAAAACCTCCACGTCGAGCATCGGGCATCGAATTAAAAAGCGTCGCTTTCCGATTAATCCGTTATCCATTTTTTTGTAAAAAAAAAGGGGGGAGAAAAAATAAGAGAAAAAAACTCGCGTACTTTTCGACGTATCTTAAATTACATCAATTTACTCTTCATCACGACGACGTACTTTTGTCTATCGCAAGTGCCGCCTTTTTTTTCTACCTCTCCATTATTTATTCGATCTTTGTTTTAAATTACGCCCCGACCCCGCTTTCGTCCACCTTTCGGCGACCCGACACGTACATAGTATAGTTACGTACCGACGTCGAGTGTATTTAGATTTTTGCACCATCTCCCGCGGCCACCTTCCTCTCCCTATTCGCTTCGAGTAATCGCGCTTCGAACAAAACGACCTAACGACGAGGACGCGAAATATTCGCCCGTTAATTGATATAAAATTGAAATCTCTTCCAATTATCTTCGTTTTTAATTAAAACTTCGTTACTTTTGCCTCGCAACAAAGGCTTTCTTAAAAGATTTGATCGCCGAACCGTTAATATTTATTTAACGTGAGGAAAAAAGTTCGCGATACGCTAGTCAGATGCTGCGCCGATACTTTCCAACCTTAACGTACTCATCCGCCGTCCAAATCTCTTCCCAATAATTAGTACTTTTAATTAATTATCGAACAAAAAAAATAAAAAAACAATATCTTCTCCAATGCAGAAATATCAACGACGACAGAGAAGGGAACTCCAGAACGAAGGAAGAAAAACGCACCACCGTATCGAAAACTATATCGAAAAATTAATAAAAAAAATTACTAATTCACCCTCGCATCCTCGTCCTATCGGTATCGTCATCTCAGCCAAAAGCCCGAATTACGCTTCTTAATTATCCCAAAAAACAACTCGTCCATTCGTGACCCTTTACCACTATCCCTTTTAAAATTCATCCTTCGACCTCGACGTGCGTTTCTCCATATCGCGTTGCTCACAACAAACGAAAGCACCCAAAAAAGGGTGACTCGACCCGGGGAAACGGGCAACGCAAAAATACCATAATACGACGCAAACTAAACAAAATTCTCTATTCACATCACGATTCTGATCTGGTTATACCATTCGAATTGTGTAAGAAATGAACGCCGAGTTAAATAAACATAATCAATTATGAAACGAAAAAACAGCAGTAAGCGGAAAAGAAATACCGAGAAAAAATACCAACAGCTTTTCTTCGTTTCTTCGTCAACGTCGTCGTGTCGACGTAGTTGCCGTCATTTCTATTGTAACGAAAAATTTTACTCGTATATATCGTTCCATCACCCCCCTCACCTCCAACCACGCATCTCGTTTACCATTCTTCCAGCGCGAAATTCTTACGACACGATGCATCTTCGGTCGGATTTTCTCCTTTTCGGAGGGAGAAAAAAATTTACTTTCGCGTACACCATCTCTCCCTCCTCTCTGCTGCAGCTCACGCTTTACCAAATTCTATTATTCAATTGCGAACGGGTGTCTTTATTGTACTACTTTTACTATTTTTTTTTGTCGGGAGCGGTGTAATACGTGAGAAGAATCGATTCCGTACCACCGGTAATTTTCTTTTTGAAAACAAAATAAATGAAGAAAAATAGAAAAACCTGCGATAAATGTCGCGCGCGTCGAGTAAGCGAGAAATTGTATAAATAATTAAGCTCGAATGAGATTTTTCGATACAAAGAATGAAAAAAAAGACTCGCTTTGTTTTATTTTTATCATTTTGTTTATTCGAGTGAAAAATGAACAAACTCGAGTTTTAGTTCAGGGTTCCCTCATCGTCATTGACGTCACTGCATCCCTCTCATATCGACCTAACTCGCTGTCAATATAGACTCGCCTCCAATTCGTACAATAGGTGAGAAAATTATTGACCTTGACCTTAACCTTGACGTAATGCTAACAACAAAACAACATGATTGTACTCCCCAAAAACATGTGGTTTAAATTTTTGAAGAAGTGCAGTCTGACCTTGACAACTTGTCAGAACTAGAACATGATGACCTTTGACCTTTCGAATATCGATTATCGAAAACCACGCTTTAAATGTCAAAAAAACACAAATGCATGACTATGCTCGTACATTGGATACTTAATTTTGAAAGAAACCCCAAATTGACATGTTGACCTTAAAAAAAACAACTGAAACGTTCGTACCTCAACAGGGAAAAAATTGCGGAATAATGTACCATAAAGTAACACCTAAACAAGTCAACCTTCACTTATATAGTGCACTCAATAATGAACAACATGACCTCCACTTTGATTATAACAAAGTTGACAGTTTCACAAAAACGTGATAATAAACATACGACCTTTATAGTTGAAACGCACCAACAACAGAACAAGTTGACCTCAGAACTTCTGACCCTTAATTTTCAAAGATGAAAGATACTATTGTCGATACTATCTCAATTTAAATGGAATCTCAAACAGAAATAAGTATGTATAATAAAATATCTTCTCTCCCAAATTTTTATCTCCTCACATTCCATCCTCGGTTCTAGCAAACAACTCACAACTGAACCTTGCGCCTTACCCATTTACTTCTCCCTTCTCCTAATCCTAAGAAAAAGCTCGGAAAACTTCCTGAGAACCTACTTTAGAGATTTCCTTTCAGTCACTCTCACATCCTCCATCATGACACTTCCATATCAGCTCTTCGCACCAAAACTAAATCAATTTCTCGCAAATACCTTACAACACTCCCCTACGAAAATCACCCAACAACATCTTCCAATCAATACGCATTCAAGAGTAAAACTCCGACGCAAATCTTCATTCTTCATTCGCAACGCGTCGTATCTCACTTTTTCAATTCTCAACCATCGCGTACACATCGCCGAACAAGCTCCTCGCCCCATCACAGATCCGCGTCCTGATTACCATGTAAATTAGTTCGCTTTTTCATCGACAAAACGCGATAAAACACCCGGAAAACGTAATCCGAAACGCGATACTTGAATCGCGCTACGCCGTTTAAACATTCCTCGTATTATACGAGACGAACCCCTAATACGTTTACTTTGATTCAGCTTATACATCGTATGCACACAGACACACGTCTACGAAATACACTAAAAAGAAACAAAGATCATCTTTACTACATCGAATACATTCCCCGTCAAGTGCAACGAAGAAAGATAGAGCTCATTTACCATTGCGAAAGCTATACGCGCATAGACGTACCTTTACCTACACATTTATAAACGTTCTGATAGAGAAACTCCTTCGAGCGTATACATCCAACGAAAAACACACACAGACCGCGTTCTTCAATATAAGTCACATTAACTCCGATGAATAGAAACCCATCGTTAGCAATTATTTTCAACTAATCTATCTCCAAGGTGGAACCTTTTTTTTCATGCTTTTTCTTTTAACCTCGCTCTCGCTTCGCTTTGCTTTTCTCTACGCTTATACACCTTTCTACACCGTCTCCCTTCTCGTTTGCTGTCTTCCTCAAACACACTTTGACCGACACACTAACCAGTCAGACGTTTTGTAAGCTGCTTTAAAATTCTATGAGGATCTGAACTAGAATGGCTGCGCACGTACGTAAGAGCGCAATTCGAACGCGAAATTAATTTCAAACTTACATCAAAGGAGTTGTCAGTACTGAGAGATGAAGAAAGAAAAAAGCTAAAGCGGGGAAAACCTGCAGAGAGACTATTCTACATTCCGTTTCTGTCCACTCAATATACTGGTCAGTGCAACTCTGATATCAATTCGAAATAAATTCCACTTTACCGTAGATATACTGAGTCTGTATGGTAAACTTCATCGCCTTCTGTTTGACGTTGCCACAACCTAAATATCGTACATATAAGCGGAATTCTTGCATTCACCATTTGAAGCGGTAAATGTGAGTGATACGGATGGTAACCATAGCCAAACCCAATCACAAATACTCAAAACTTGAAAACAAAGTCCTAAAAAATGGCTCTGCTTAAAATTACAATACAATATTTCAAAAAGGCGTTTTCAACCATCTGATTATTCGATAATATCGATGGAAATCCCATATGATTGGTTTAGAGCGAGTTGACAATCACAAAGAAGCCATTATTAAAAAAAACAAGCGGGTTATTAACCATCTGATTATTCGATCACGTCGCCAGAAAACCTGTTTGATCGGTTTAAAGCGGATTGCTAATTACGAAGAACCCGTCAGAAAACCGGTCTGACAGGTTTTTAACCATCTGACTATTCAATTACGTCACCAGAAAACCCGTTTCACTGGTTTAAAGCGGGTTGATCATTACGAAGAACCCGTCAGAAAACCGGTCTGACAGGTTTTTCACCATCTGACTATTCAATTACGTCACCAGAAAACCCGTTTCACTGGTTTAAAGCGGGTTGATCATTACGAAGAATTCGTCCGAAAACCGATCTGGCAGGTTTTCAACCGTTTGAATCGTACATCACATTAACAGATAACTCGTTTGACCGGTTTTCAGCCAGTCACTCATTACTGAAAATCTTCAAGCAAACTAGATTGACTGGTTTTATAAATTCTTTAAAATTTAAATTCGTTAAAACTTAATTCATTTCAGATTCTGACAAAACATCAATTGAAATTCACCACGCAGAATTTTAATTCCTACAATTTACTTACAAAAATCAAAACAATTCGATCGCTCCCATAATCTGCCACTTACTGAAAACATAAAAACGCTTCGTCATGCAGAAACTCAAAATCTCGGCAACATTTCACCCTCCCTACAACACCAACGGCAGAAGCGTCACGAGACACGTACAAAATTACGCATTATACGCAAATTCGCTCCTTCACAATGTCTTCAACCCATACACACACACGCGCGGGCGCACGACATACTTTCGAGTAATTTAGACTGCAGCATCGTCAAGTACGAAGGCGACGAATTGGCATCGACACACTTCGTATAAAAGGATTTTTTTCACTTCGTTATACTACGTGTAATTTCTGCAGGCTCGTTTCAACGTGTTTACTCAGTACGATTTCGCGTGCACCTTTCTCGACTCGTGCACCTCGCCCTTTTTCACCACCCTAATTACACCGCTCTCGAAACAACCCCTTTCTTCGCTTCGATCTCGGCGAAAATACGCCAACGAACGAGGTATATTTATAACACGACGACGTGATTTTTTCCGCCGCTTTTTCCGCATTTTTTCTTTCCTTTCAACGAGCGTTTACCTATACATACTACGTACAGCTACGCTACCGGCATAACACCTACTCCCCCCCTCGCGTCACCCTGCTCGCCACGCTTTTAACGACGCACCAAAGACCGCGTATTGGCGTGGCGCTCATTAAACGAAAAGCTTTGATTTATTCATACCTTGTATTTTTTTTCTTCGCTGTTTACAGGATTTTCACCATCGAATAGCCGAGGGTTTTTAGCACGACGCGGCGCTGAAAACAGTACGCGCTTCAGCAAAGGAGACCTTAGAAGGAAAAAAAAGGCGCGGCAACAGCCTGAACAGCTAAACCATAAATAAGAGGGAAAAACAAGCGGGAAACATCGAGCGACGATGAATTATTGAGGGTTTCGAACCAACCTAGCTACCTACACGTACGCGCACCACCTTCCATCCACACACCGATAACCGTGCCCTATACGCATACACTAACAAAACGCCACCTTTACTACATACAAAAACGCTCTATATACACCGTCGAATTCAACCTCCTCCACTCCTCCACCTCTGCCTTCGCCATACACGCTTCTCCTCTTCTTAACCCTTAACCGTTGTTCAACCGTCGCAGATGAAAGGCTTCCTCATTCATTAGGTGCTAGTTATATACGCATTGTGAACACCTGTTGGTTCCGCACCCGCGAGAACTCACCGTCGCCGCCGCCGCACCATCTCTCTTCATCTTCTCCATTTTAACCAAGCATCCGACATCGTCGACGTCGGTTCGTACCTCTTTCTTCGACCTTCTACTTGGTTTTTTTTCTCCTTCTCCCAACAAACCGTCGCTCATTCGTTCTCTGCATCCGTCACCATACCGTACGTCAATACATACACAAGCGTACACCGCCACCCTCCTCCTCTACATTCTACGCAGATCACTCACGAATCTGGAAAACTCCATTTTTCCTTCTTGCGCCGACGTCGTCGTAGCCACCGTCGCTGTCTCATTGTCGTACAACTTGAAGAAACTTTACATTACACTAGGCGTAATACTTGTTGCTGCGCGAGTATACACTCGACACTGTATAGTAATTTTTTTCACATTCATCGTCGCCGCTGTTGCAGCCACCACCACCGCCGCCGCATACCGTTACCATAAAAGCTTCTCCGGAAAAGCGTACATTTTATTACATCCACGGATTTCCTTTCCGCTTTTCCACTTTTTCCCCAATTTCGTTGCTCTCCACCGATCACGAGTGGTTTAACGAAATTATGAATCCGGCTCGTCGTCAACGTCGTCCCTCCGCGTTCCACTGCTCGGCCAAGTAGTCTGTGATACCACACCACAGCCATCGTCTGTGATACTCTCAACCACCATAATATACGCGGATGTGCTCATTTGTTAGAAAAAAAGGGAAGAAAAAAGTCAAACAAAACGTAATCGACGCGTATCATCTCGAACAATCTCCAAAAGCCTGATACATCGCAAAACCACTTCCTCTCTTCTTTCCTTCTTTCTCTACTTTTTCCTCTGTCTAATTCTCCTCCTGAAACTGATCCAAAAGCAATAACTCCCGACGAACCAAAGACTGATATTTTTGTTTTTTTTTTTGTTTCCTTAACCTAAGCGACAAACTCAACGCTGCGTACCTTTTTTTTTCCTGTTATTTCTGTAGTATTTTGTTTCCTTCATCGTGTTTTTCCACCCATTACCAATTATACACTCTCATCGCGTGGATTTGCTCAAAAAAAAAATTCAACGCGCGATACTTCGTCGACGGTATCTCATCGTAGCGTTCAATTATGCCGCGTTGTTATATGGTGAAAAAATGGGCCGCCAAGTATCAGGCGGAAATGAACGAGATCTGGAACAACGACGAAACCGATTCGTCGACCAACGTCGTCGAGTCGGCATCCAGAAGCATCAGTGGTCGCGGCCGCAGCGCGGATACAGATAACATCTTCATCGAAGGCCCCGGTACACCTTTGAACGTATCCGTTCAATATTTCGATAGTTCGGACGATGCCAATGAAGAAGTATACATTGAAAATGCCGCCACACCGGTGGCCATTAGTGATCATCAATACTATCAGACTGTCGGCAACGATAATATATCCAACAACAACGACGGTGAGTGATGATTTGATGTTATAGTCGTATTAGTGTTACTTCTCATTTTATTTTGTCAATTCATAATCGGTAATTGAAGCTAAATAAGAGTACTTCGTTTCAAACACTACGAATTAAACGGCTGTATACTCGTCAGACAGGTTTTCAACCAGATTAGTCGTAATTATCAATCGGCTGAAAACCAGTCAAACAAGTTTTCCGACAATGTAAACGATTGAAACCATATAGGATTGCTTTTTCACGCACCTTACTACAGTTATCAAACGACGAAACTATCTCACTATTTCCGCCCAATTTGATATTAACATTTACTAAAGAAACGTACTTCACACCTGCAAGTAAGCACCGACAACTTTTCGCATTTGCCATTGATAATCCATTAAAAAGCACCGCTCGTACACCTTCCATGAAATCCTTTCTGAAACACCCTATGTACTACCTATTTCCCAATCGCTAATCTCCTCAGGCCCATACATCTTCGGCAACAATATCCCCTCCACCTCGTATACTATCGATCTTCGCCTTTCCAACACCCGAGACATCGTTTATTTCCGCCACACATAAAACAAAACGCCGCGCAAAACACCGCAAACCGATGACCTTCTATAACGATACACGTTCGATTTAACGAGTATATGTTGCTTCTACGTTCACCCGACTAAATTCCCGTTACCACCGCTACCACCCCGCCGCTCTTACCATCAAAATACACCCCATCTTTCGCCACCGACCCGGCACACATTCACCAAAATCGTGTTTACGTTTCGCACTTTCGTACAATCGTCGTAAGATTGAGACACACTGCAACGCGAAACGATACCTACGATGAAACGTGCAAAATACATAACTCTTCGAATAAACCCCTCATCTTCGCTCGAAACGACGAAGTCTAAAATTAAATTTTTTTAATGCATCGAAAAAAAAACTACCATCTTTAAAACGTACCATCTCGCCGATTCCATCGCGACTCTTGTACGATATACATTAAAAACTTTAATTAAAATAAGTGCTTCGATGCTTTATTTTAAAACTTAATTACTTTAAAATGGTATACCTCACCGCGAGGTTTTTCAGCTCCGCGAAAACCTCTTCCCTTTCGACGTCCGTTGCGGCAATATCAATAAAAATAATATTTCCTTTATGCGAGTAAAAAAAAAAAAGATGAAAAAACGAATAAAATTTCCTCTTCTCTTCGATAACGACGATAAAATTAAGACGAATAAAAACCTTCCGGCCTTTGCCCATCGGCCGATTATCAATAGACGACATTAAAAGCTTGTTAAAAACTTTCCAATATAGATTGGTCTTTGAGCGCCAACACCGATAAGTTATTTTTTTCGTACCGCTCCCTCCGCCCCCGCCCCTCACGCACACTACTCCTTCCCTACGTACCGAACCCATTTAAGTATTTAATTGGAACGAGCGCTCTGTTTCCAATTAAAACCGCCATCGTGGTCGCATTAAACGAAATAAAAACGAAATAAAAAATTAAAACGAAAAATGACAAAAAAAAACCTCCACTGAGCAAAACAAACGAAAAATAAGCTTAATTGGTATAACCGAAAACGTGATACGCAGCCCATTAAAACTATCTCGACTTAGTTATGTAATCGTTATTGCGGTGTTTTATCGCTGCGCTACTTTTAAGACCCCTCCCCCCTCATTCCACGGCCCCGGCATTTAATCGCGGATATTTCTACGTTTGTAGCGTTATTAAACGCGAAAAAAATCTCGAATTTTTACCCCCGCTCGATATACGCTCGATGAAAACATCTACGCGATATTGTCTCTTTTACTATTTTTCCGTAATTATTTTCTTCGCGTTATCCTCATCCGAAACACCTACTCGTCGCGAATTCTATAAATACTATAACACCAAAAGTACTCTCATTTGTTGCCTATTTGAATTATTCGCGCTTATTTTTATTTAAATTTAGATATTCATTGCATATTCGATCGCGCAATTTATACTTCGAGAACTCAATGACGTAAGCAATCTTGGTAGAAATGTTTTTTTTGTTTTTTTTTTATTTTCTTCTTTTTTTTTCGTTTATAATAGAATTTTGAAAGAATACGTACCACGATTTCGGGTACTTCGGAGCTCGACATCGCGTCGAAAATATTTCAAGAGCGGATGAAACAATTAATGAACATTTTTCGCGATAGCGTCGAATGACTTTTCTAACAGGTGGTAATTTTTTAGTATTATCAAACGCTTCCACTTGTAACTGAACTTTTCGATGTCAGCTTTAGCAATACGATTCCTTAAAAAAAAAACGTTTCCAGTATTGCGAGACTAAAAACATTTGAAAACCAATCCGACAGGTTTTTAACCAACGTAGCGTAACAACCCTACAATCGAATCCAGCCAGACCAATTTTCAATTAGGTTGATTGTTACCATCGTCGTATTAAAAATCAGTCAAACGAGTTCTCCGATGATCGTAACACGACAGAATAACCAAAAGGTTGAAACCCCCGGTGAGTTAAAACCTTTCATTTTAATCATTCCAATAAACAAAATCTCGAAGACCGCCCCTGCCACGAAAAACAATTCTCGACTTTAACGCCACCGAATTCGTATGTACGTAATCACCTCGTAAAGAAAAAATTGTCAACTTCATTCAACTACGATAAAATTACGATAGTATCGAAAACGTAAAACTCGTATCTACAATGCTGCCCCCCTCGCAAACCCTTCTTCCCACCCACGAATGAGCTTTGCTTTCATGTCGTATACGACGACAACTTCCAATATATTGCTTATTTGTCTTCAACAGATGCACGCCGAATACCTTTTCGCTACATTACCATACGTATACGTTATTTATATTTAATGCGCGGTCGTTTTTTTTTTTTTTGAAAAAGAATGCTTTCCGCATCTTTTGCGGTTTGTATTCTGCAATTTACAAATCATCGAAAGAATTCGCAACTTTGCTCACATGCAATTCGCTTCCTCATCCCATTTCTATCTCGATCTTTTCGCGCTTCGAACCACAACGACGAAACAAACAACGCGAAAAAGATCAACGCTAACATCGCGTCTACGTTATCCGTACATCGAATCATCGCACCGGGCTTTCGAACCCATACCTTACCCTCCAACCACGTCACACATGACGCGAAAAAAACACACCGCAAATAGCAGCGCAAAAAGAGTTAAATCGAGTAAAATATTCAGCAGTCCATTAAAGCAAATTATTATTCGTACGTATTAACGAGCTCGCGTCAGTCGCCATTACCTGCGTTTGAAAAGGTCCGCGCCGCGCCAAAAGGGTGAAAAAGACTACCGAAGGGATACCTCGCACCGTACGCGTCGTCCGTGAAAAGCTCTCGCTCGTTACACGACCCGTTAAAACAACCTACTACGTGGAACTTTACGCGCTGGGTGACCACCACGATCGCCCTTCTCGTCGCGTAACTCTCGTTACACACGGTTCACGTAGCACATCGCTGCACCACGCACCTTCAAAAAGAGACACGGCCGGCGGGGCTAACAAAATGCAACCTCCGTAGGCGAAAATCAGCCGAGACTCGATTCAACGTCGTCGTCGGTAATAGCGACGCATTAATCTAGCCGACCGTTCCGACCACCAAAGTTCGTACGTGTAAAAGGTCAACGCGACGGAAGCACAACCCAAAAAAATAATCGCTTGTCGAACGTTATTAATTAGCGTACTTAATCACTTTACATAAATTTACAGGCTTAATTTGCATAAAGTTTTCGCGCCTTCCGCGCATCACCGTCGGCCGGGGGGAGAGGGGCGTACCACTCCTCGTATTCGTGAACTTTCGATACGCGGCGATTAATTTGTAAAACACATCCGGCTTCGTCAATCATTATCAACGTACGTGGACTTCGCGCGCCGAGCCACGACCAGAGGGGGGAGGATATTTTAACCGTGCGCTCCGTCGCACGGATAACATGAAGCGTATATACGAGAATGGGTAATTTTTAAACGGATATTCATTGGCAGAGGAACATGACGATGTCACGTTGCGGTGATACGATGGTCTGCAGTTGCTGCCGCCATAATCGCAGGCGGTCGAGGGGAAGGTATGAGAGAGCGACGTCGCATACGCAATGTTACTCGTTTTCGTTTATCAATTAATAAGCGTTTTTGAAACGGACGCCGATGCGGCGTGATGTCAATTCACGCTGACTCGAAGAGATGCGACGCGAACGTAGTTGTTCGTTCGTATGCAACGTAATGAGATCGAACGGAGGACTGAAAATAGGTGTTAATACTTTTGCATACCCGGTTCGCCGTAAATAGGCCGTTTCGCTCCCAATCTCCGTCCTACAACGGGAGCAACTCCGCCATTACTTTTCGGTTTGGATGATCCTCGTTTTTAAAAGAAGAGCTACACCGAAAAAAAAAAAACCTAAAATCTTAATTACGATAAAAATTTCAAGCTTTAGTCCAATTTTTCAAATTTTGAAAAATTTTTGAAATTCAAAATGTCGAGTATTAATATCAACAACAAAAGGTACATATCACCAAAAATACATTTTTTGTTTTTATCTTGGAGAAAACCAACACCTCATCTTGAAAAATAAAACCTCACAATAAAAGCGCATGAGCAAAATTTATTTACTAATTGTAAGTATTGCCAGATGTGGGATTTTTGAAATTTTCAATTTTGCGCATGCGCTGGTAATTTTGTGGTAATTTCGCAAAAGTGTGATTTTTTGGTGATTTTCAAGTACTTTGCAGATAATTTACCAATAATTTACTAGTAATTAGAGGTAATTTACACATAATTTACTGGCAATTACCGGTAATTTAAAGGTAATTTACCGGTAATTACAGGTGATTATACACCTTCTAAGCAACGAATCTATCACGAAATCGCTTTCCATAAATTCCATAAATATCTCCATAGCGATCGTATCAATTTCCAAGCACAACCGTCACACAGTCATCTCACTTCACGATTATGTCAACACAATCCAACGATAATTCCGCCTCTTCCATCTCACATCTTGTTGCTTCAGCTCCGACGATTCCGCGCCATAATCCGCAAACATCTCAGCTCGCTGTAAGACGAACCGTCGAAAAACGCACCCCACCGCCGCCATCCAACGAAAGCATCTCCTCCGTACACCACAGACCGCATTATCGATGTAATAAAAGCTCTCTTGATGATCCTATACTCGTATTAAATCACACCCTTAAGTACAGTTAAAGAACGCGAAAAAAAAAAGAAAAGAGTAAGAAGCCGTCGAGTGACGGTCTTCGGCCTCTATCGCCCTCTTCACCCCTCCCGAAGCATATACCGTTTAAAAACCACGTACCTTCGACGCAGCGTCGTCGCGACGACGACAAGATGAAGCGGCGACGATAAGCAAACAAAGACATTCACGAACGGATAAATCTTCGAGTGTTATACGAGTTCTTACACCGAATTGACTTTCCAATAAAGAACTCGGCACTTTCCGCTTTAACAATCAGACCTTTTTTATCGATTAGAATTTTTTCTTCGGCATCATCCGCGACGACGGGAGGCGACCGTGGACGCCCCGGTCGTCACGCCGCACCGAACCCGGTGTTTGCTTGGTCATCCACATTTATTGGCCCGATATACCGGTCGCATATAACAGCGAAGGCTTTGGATATGGCGCGGTTCACGTCATCGTCGTCGCAGCCACTCAACCACCACGTTCATTTTCACTCTGGTAACTTTTATCTTCTGTCCTTTTACTTTCTTACCAACATCTCTTTCTTTCTCCGTCGCATAACAAACCATACGAAAGAAGTGTTTATAGAGCAAAAGAGAGGGAAAAAAAAACAGAAAAGGTAGCCGCAGTCAAACACATTTTCCCTTCTATCATTTACTTTTGCTTCTACGCGTCTTCAATTTCGATTCTCGTCAGCGATAAAAATTCTCTTCTATATTCGCTATCTCTTCAAAAATGGAGTTTATTTAAAGTACAAATCAATTTCACTTTTCGTTTTTACGCCTCCCTCGTGTCGCGCCTCTCGCGCATTCCATATTCTGTCATCTACCCTGCACATGTACGTTTCTTCGACTCACGAATACGCACAAATCTCTCCGACTCCACAAAAATTCCCATAACAAATAGTAACGCAGTACGCTACGTCGAATATTAAAGAACAACGACGCTTTTCTCGTACACGAGACGCGTATACGCGGTGTCACGCATTCACGCACCCGCTCGTCAAGTACAAACGCATAACTCGGCGAATGACGTTTGTCGATCGAATACCAATTTATATGCAGCTTTCTTTACGCTAAAGCTTCGAGTACTCGTTTTTACGCATGCAGGTCTACTCAGCTTCCGTATTCACCTCTATACACTCGTTTCTTCTCTCGCTTCCATGATCCTCGCTCCTGAGCCCATAAACTGCGGCGCTCCGCATCGAAGACATACCATTCGCATCGAAAACGTCACCTTTTTCAAAGGCCAACAACCTTTCTCACGATATCAAACGGTAAACCGCTAACGGAGCGTTGAAATATCACCCCGACGGAATACGAAGCATTGCTTTCAAATCCTATAGTCGTTTTCGATTCGACATTTTCGAAACGACCGACTTTGTACATACGACCTCCGCAAGTAACCAATTTCGTTTCCGTGAAACGTGAACCTCGTCACCGATAAAGGTTCGATTCCATGAATACTTTATAAGGTACCGTCGTCGTCGTCGCCGCCGTATCATCGTCTAACCTAATTATACGTGTACATATGTGATCGCTGTGTATCGTCGTCGCCGTCCCAGTTGTCCCAGCCGTAGTCGTCGTCCTTTACCGCAATTAACTATTCTCGTATTTCTATTTACCGCATGTTTAACGTGCACGCACACAAGCTCTCTCGAAATATCGTCGTCTCTCTCGAACACCGAAACACGAGCGTTACTCGTACACATATCGCATATCTCGGTTCCTCGGTTAATCGAATTTGCCGCAAACGAAAGACCATCGTGAATCCGCTTCGAATGACCGAATTATCGCAGTTTATACGCGTATCGGCGAGGTGACCCATTCGAAATACCTTGTCGATTTTCGTAGCCTTATAAAATACGGTAAAATGTCGAAAAATTATAGTCTAACAAGCGTCAACGAATTACTACCACGAATTAACGATATTCACGTGGGATCTTCGTGCAAAATTCAATCCCAAATATCCGCAAATTCCGTAATACATTCTTAGAAAATTACGATTACCAAATAATTACCGCTACGCTCGTTAGAAATAGTGTAACTACGATAAACTGACGGTAAATTACCGGAATCCTCATGTAAACATGTACAGTGCGATGAAGATCAAAAAGTGATTGCATCGAAATAGTGTTTTTATAGTAGTAATAAATATTATCTACTGAATCGCTCATCAAACACCTTTTCCTTGTGTGCGATACTAGCGTTCCTAACATGCGTTCGGTACTAAATGAAATTATCAATTTCGATGAGTGTTTGTCTTTACATTTTTTAATTTTTCAAGATGCATAGTTTTCAAACACAAATCAATAATTTGAACTTGAGCTTTGCATACTCTTTCGATCAAAATTACTCGAAAGTCACGTAATAACCAAAAAAAATTACTAAATTACAAAACTCACCAATAAATTACCGCGATATGTTTCAATAATTCACTGATCATTCTAGGTGAAAACTAGAACAGTTTTTGGTAAATCTGCAACACAAAATAAATTTTTGTACTATGGTATGTAGTTAATTTAAAACAAATTCTGGAAAATTAAAAACTATTTTCATAATATTGATACAGTAAAAAGTTGTACAACATTTGTGTAGAATTCCAAAAAATTGTCAGAATGTTGATCAAATAATTCAAAAAAGATCAAAATTAGTTCAAAATTACCGAAAATTGTCAAAATGTTGGGTAACATCGTTCAATATTAGCTCGAAATTTCGAAAAAAAATGACCAAATGTTGTTGAAATGGGATGAAGTTAATTAATATTTCCACAAAATTGCAAAAAACTATCATAATATTGTTAAAATAGCATAAAATAGATCAAAAACTATTTCAAATTGCTTAAAATCAGGCAAAATTCTCAAAATGTTGTTACAATTACTTAAAATTGTAACAATATTTCCTTAAAATAGCATAAAAACAGTTAAAATGGTGTAACAATTGCGTAATACCAATCAAAAACTGTTTAAAAACACTTAAAATCACGCAAAATGGTCGAAATGTTGTTGAAAATCCTTAAAATTGTCCAATATTTGCCGTAAAATTACACAAAAACATTCAAAATGTTGTTAAAATGGACTAAAATCGATGAAAATTTGTTTTAAAAGTTCTTAAAATCACGCAAAATGGTCGAAATGTTGTTAAAATTCATTAAAATTATTCAATTTTTGCTTGAAATTGTATAAAAACCGCTTGAAATCAGTTAAAATTTGTTTAAAAGTGCTTAAATTTACGCAAAATTGCCAAAATGCTGTTAAAATTGTGCAACTTTTAACAATTTTATCGACTTTTTGACAATTTCTCTTAGTTTTAAGTAATTTTAAAGGAATTTTGAACTATTCTAACCACATTGCAACTATTTTTATGAAATTTCAAGCAAATATCAGACAATTTTAAGCTATCTTAGCAACATTTTCACAATTTCACGTAACATTAAGAACTTTTAAACAATTTTCGCGCAATTTTAAGCAATTTTAACAACATTCTGACTACTTTGCGTGATTTTAAGCGTGTTTAAACAAATTTTGGTCGATTTTAAGCCATTTTAAAAACATTTTGAATGTTTTTATGCAATTTCACGGCAAATATTGGACAATTTTACGTAATTTTAAACAGTTTTTGATCGATTTTATGCTACTTTTACAACAATTGAACTGTTTTGTGCAATTTTAAGCAAGTATTAAAAAATTTCAAGCAATTTTAACAACATTTCGACTATTTTTCGTGACTTTAAGTATTTAATAAACAAATTTTGTTCGATTTTAAGCTGTTTTAACAACATTTCAAATGTTTTTATGCAATTTTACGAAAATATTGAACAACATTAAGCTATTTAACATCACTTTGACAATTTTTGTGCAATTTTAAGTAAATTTTTTATCAATTTAGTCGTTTTGTACAACTTCTATTCGATTTCAATCAAGCATATCGTGATTTAAATGAATTTCCAAGAATGGAAGATGAGTTGGGCGAGGTTTTTGAAAAATAATGATGAATTGTCATCAATGATCACTACTTTTTGACAAAATCCACTACCTTCATAACCTATTTTCAAATTCTCTACTTTTATTCGCTTTTAGATACCCTGTCGTTGTTTTACCATGAAAAACCTTGCAAACAAATTCTCACCCAAGAACTGATCATTAAAACACAGTCCATTAAATATTTCACTCCAACACCTTGATTTTTCTTTTTTCTACATCCCAATCATTTGCAAATCCCATTGGCATTACCCAAAATAGTTCCTACCTATTTAGGGAAATTTCAAAACCGAACACTTGCTTCGTATAACACCGCCTTCTACTTCGTTATACGCAAATTGATAATTTCGTCGGGAAAGCAGACGCAAAAAACGATACAATTACGTCTACATCAAAGCCGTAAAATTTTCAAACACCAGTAATAACGCCGATTCAGCTCGGATATTTCGAACGGCGGGACATACGATTAAATTCCAAGTCGTATGTCTTCGACTAATCGTATATGTAGATTAAAAAAATCCCCTTCTGTCCCCGAATCCAATCACGCATACAATCCGACCAAAAAAAATTCATTGTCTCAAACACTCCGCCTGGTTATCGCCACCATCACCCAACTATCGTACGATTTCGCACATTCGTTTATATTTAAATTCACCGCTGGAAACGATACGCAGCTGCGCGATTATACTCCCTTGCCTTTTCCATCCAACACCGGTGCCTTTTTTTCGTACAGACATACGCAAGGTAACGTGTACGTATGTATATCGTCGTCGTAGCGATACGAATTAATTTCTCAGCAGTTGGTACACGCGATAACGTTCTCTCTTCCACCAGCTCAAATTTTCGATTTTCTTATCTTTCATATCGCCTTTGCAAATTCTCCGCTGTCGATCTCGTTTTCAATAACTGTTGCGTTTTCTGAACATACTCTTCCCTTGTCTGTTCCTTGACATCTATGCCCACACTATATCCTCCTTCGTTGTTTAGTGACTGGAAAGATATCTAATTATCTATACCTCGTTTTCGCATCACTCAGACCTTCTCCCCTTTGACTCGATATTTTAACAAAACTGACTCTAACGCCCTCTTTCACCCTTTCTCTCTCGAACTTACCTCGAAATGATAAAAATACAACCTATATCCTTGTATAATCCGCGCGCCGATGCTCGTTAGATAGACAAAGAGCAATACCGCACACCATATCGCGTACATCCGCCTACCCCTCCTCTTCAACGCCGCGCACAAACGTAAACGTTCGAATATGGCAGTGGCATAAATGTCAAAATACTATGTAACTTACATAAAGAGCATTTCTGCGGTAACTTTACAACCGTGGTACTCGTAAAACGGCATTCGCCAATATCATTGGGTACCCACATAAAGCCATTACATATTATGTGACCGCAGTTACACATTTTATTACAACGGATTGGAATCCTAAAAGAACACTATATACGACACTTGTTATACTTTATTATTCTTTACTATTCCAAAGGTACCCGATCGCCGCGCGCCCAGCCACGCACACACTCATCCCTCGGACCGTAAATCGACGTAGTTTTTTTTCGCATT
This sequence comes from Maconellicoccus hirsutus, assembly GCA_003261595.1. Classification (NCBI taxonomy): domain Eukaryota; kingdom Metazoa; phylum Arthropoda; class Insecta; order Hemiptera; family Pseudococcidae; genus Maconellicoccus; species Maconellicoccus hirsutus. The sequence goes on along the minus strand of QBDW01006068.1, from coordinate 10,119 downwards.
CTCTCTCTCTCGTAGTTTCACTTGCCCGTCGTCGTGGGTTCTTTTCATTCTACATTTTTCTTTGCGAATTTTATTTTTTCGAGTTTTTTCGGCGTTTATGTGATCTTACGGCAAGAAAATGGCTAAAAAACGCCCATCTAAATTATCTGCTCTGTTTTTTCCTTCGAAGAAGAACGATAACTTCGCGACAACCATTCGAAGGCGATATATTTACGGTAATTACACTCTTCCGACAGATTTTTTTTCAATATCCTCGTTTTTTACCTGCAAGGAGTACGTCTACGTGGAAAACGGAAATAGATAGTGAAAATTTTCGCATCATTTATACGCAATACAAGTCCACCCTTTTGGTAAATATTTTTCAATTTCCTATCGATGACGTCACTCCTAGAAAGTTGAGCTTTTTGAAGAAAATTACGATCTTAAAACACAATCGTTGATGTCAACATCCTACGTAAAAAAATAAAAGCTCATCATATTCTCAAAAATTTAGCTTTGCAGGCTGCTCGACATGAGAATGTAATCGTTCAAGTGAAAGGTACGGACATGCGGGTGCTTCCAATTGACTAGTTTCCATCAATGAGCACCATCATGAAAGCTCGTCAAAAATTCGGAAGTTCTTCGACGTACTGCGAGACAATCGATGAAGTTGAACTCTCAACAAAAATCATTCCTATTAATACTGATCGATTAAAAATTGTACTTCGAATTTGACTTTAACCAGGAAATTCTTTTCATAAAAGCTCTTCCAAGCTCCTTGCGTATTTCGTCATTTCAAAGTCGAGCTTTCCAAAATCTAAACATTTTCCTCTCCGTAAAAACAATTTCCCTACTCTACACACGATAGCTCAAGTTCGGTGAAACCTTCGAGGTTGAGAATCACCCCTAAAACCCCTCCTGTTCGGCCGTTAAACCCAAATACGTCGCAAATTTCGCATATCTCCAGATTTACTCTAAGCGCACCGCCACCGCAACTATCCCGTCTCCACGTCGAAAAACGCGAACCGCATACGAAGCACAATGCGAACCATCGCGAAGGGGATGACGCTAATAAATACGACAAGGGAGGTCGACGAATCCGCGATAAAAACACCATTACCTATAGAATTACCGTCACACTGATAACATCCAGCGCTCGTGAAAAATACGAGTAATATTTCCATATACATGTATACGCTATCGCGCTATATTCTCGCGTGGCTCGTCCCTTCCTCGTCCCCTCCGCGTACTCGCTTCTACCACCTTTCGCGCGTACACCGCGTCAGCTGCTAATAATGGCAGACGATGTTCTCCGTAATACACGACGTAAGGGCGAAACGATTGTCAAAATAAAAGCATCCGCTTCGCGGCCCGCAAAAACGCGGATACCATTGTAGTACGCCAAATCTCTCGCATTATTTAACGAGCTCCCCAGCACCTATTCAAATTATCGCGTACACCGGCGAACAACCGAATTCGTACAATGCTATCTCCGCCGCCATACACAATTCCCTTCCTTGCACGTTGCATTTCTCGTCGCATCTGCAGCCTTTCCTCAAGCATCTAACTTGGCCATCAATACACCACGGTGTACTCTCATATCTGCATCTTTTCCAAGCCATGTATACTCTCGAATATCGTAAGTTTCACAATCTCCAACTCGTCGCCTCCTTTTCGAGCTCGTTTCGCCTTTTAGGCGCGTAAAAAAACAAATCCAAAGAGGTACGAATTTATACACACGCGAATAAGTACGATAATCTACGTTGCTGCCGTCTCCTTAAGCACATTTGATGCGATTCGTATCTAACGAACCGTTCAATCTTTTCATCAACGTTGGCCCACATGTATACTCGTTTCACTTCGTTTTTTCCCGCAGCCACCTCTCTCTCCTTCCTTTTTCCAAATATTTACCTGAACGCAGATGCTAACGACGAGCACATGCTGATGCGTATTTCCCTCGCAAAAGTACAACTACCTGCTAGCGAGTTCTTCGCGACGCCAAAACCCCAAAACCTTCAACTAGTGAAAAGACTAAAAGAGTTTTAGGCTTTCTTCGATACCACCCACATCTTCCATCGCGCCCTCATCAGAGACCTCGACGTAACACCAGGATTACCAGATCAACGATGAAATAGACCCAAGGAAAAGCTTTAAGGAACCTTTTAAACGTAACACGAGCAACCCCCCGTCATCGCACACATCTCCCCTCATGCTGTAAGGCTGACACGAATTGAAACCCGCTCCGTATTCAACCTCCGATAAATAAACCGATCTTTTCACTAGGTCGTTTAGAAAAACGACCAAGGGCGACGAGACGAGGTACCACGTAAGCAAATTTCAAAAGATCAACGCGTCGACAGCGACGACGAACCGGGCATAGGCAAACGACGTCTAAACATTCTTAATGGGTTACGTTTTGAGTTCAACAAATTATCGCGCTTTCAAAGCAACCTCACACAAGGTAACGACTGAACCACCAAAGAAAAGCTCGTCGCTGATACGCGCACATTCACGATGAAAAGCTCGATTAGTAAAAAGGCGCCTGTATACACAGTTTTATCCCCGAGCAAAAAGGTAAGTACCGGAATATCGGCAGCTCGTTGAGGCTGAGCGCAGCAGCAAAAACACTTCGATTAGACGCGAATAGCAGCTATTAACCGTTTGAATATTCATCGCGAAACGAGCCTCCTTACAGTACGATTTTTTTACAAGTTTATTAAAGCCATATGTGATTCCTCTTACTCTCCTATGCTCTCGAAAGTTCGCGCAAAAGCTCGAATACGGGAAACTCGACAGGAGCCAGTACCGAGCACTCGGCGAGGCGAGAAGGCGTACGAGTAATACGTAGCGCCGAGTCAAGTACCCGTCGCACTCGAAAAACACGCGGTCGCGGTGTCGAATTCTCGAGTATGTTAATTCGCCGTTTTTTTATTTCACTTTTCGCCTACGGTTTTCATACACGAACGCGTTCAAGAGACGCAGCAGAATGGCGAAACCACATAGATAAACTAGAAACGAAGCTCTTTGCGAAATTGGCAAATCTCAAAATCACCCGAGCTCGCGGAGAAAGGAATTTTCGACGAATACTTAACGACGCACTTTGTACACGTCATCGCTGCAGTTGTTACATACGACAAATATGAAAATCACACCAGCCTCTCTCAATCACATACGCTTAAATGAGAAAAAATGCCAGCTCGTCGCATATACACCATACTTTTTTTTCGAAGATTAAAAGAAATAGATATATCTATTTCACACTAAAGAAAAAATATATTAAATTGAGATCGCAAGGTTGTTCACCGTCCCTCCAATACCCAAAGCTAGGTGAATGGGAGGAAACCTAAGTCACGAGAGTATCGAATGCGACGTGTATTCTCAATTGTTACCAGTGCGGAACCAGTTTATCGGCGCATGCGTCATATCTTCACATGCGCGGTGACCAATCCAACGAATGTAGCTGGTTACATTAACGAGAGAAAAAGAAACGGTGATGGCTTCATCTCTGAATTCTCACCAATCGGAAATCTTCACGCATAAAATGAACTAGACATCATTCTTTAGGGCGACTCATAGTGACTGATTTGAAAAAATACGCCACTTTTATTAAAAATAGAAAATGAAATTAATAAAACGTAAAAAACACGAATATCAACCTATTTCGCCTTATCGACATCTTCAGGGCGTTTTCTGTAATTTCTAGATGAACGTTAATCTCTCAAACAAAACAACGAAGATTAAATCAGGACTCCCAGCAAAATATACCATTTCCTGACGCATTTTACGCCCCCCTGCCATTTTCAAATCGCCTCATCCTCGTCACATTATCAATCACACGTCGTACGATTTCGATTACATCTTCCGAAAAACACGAACGAATAAATAAAAAAGGGAAAGGTCGCCGAGGCAAATTGTTCAGACACGTTTACCGGAGTTAATTTTCGTATTCGAATGAAAAATCGCTTCGCTTCGTTTTTCCAATATATAATATGTATATATGCGCGCATTCCGGACGCGTATGACGTTCGATGTAACAACATTAGTGGACGGGCATTTCCAACGAGTATATTTCTGACAAATAACCTTTATTGAAAGTTGACATTTTTTCTTCGACGTCACCGCGACGAAAAATCACATATTACCAAAAGACCCTTCGGATTTTCCCCTCCTCTGTCACTACATTCGCATCATTTCCCTAGATAAACCGATTTTAATATCGATATACGAACCGACGATAACAAAAGGTCACAAAAAAGCCCACAATAAAATCCCAAATTACCTAAATTATATTTTCAATCCAGAGGGCATACAATTGACCGCATTAAAATTACATCTTTCCGACGCAACACGTGAAAAACTCCAATTACTCGACTCAATTCTCATTTTATTTTTCCACAGCAGCGCGAGAAACACGTCACAAATCCACCGTTTCGTAGCCCCAATTCCCCATAACCACCGGGAAACCCTTCCTCCTCACATCACACCAAAAAAATCCGCCCAAGGGAGTTCGCTTCCAAAGTACATTCCGCTCTTTCAACTCGGTCTTTTATCCTAATACACCTCACGCGACGCAAAAAACCCACCGAACGTTGTAATCGTCTTTATCACGTGTTCACGCGCATTTCTCGTTATTTAATTAATCTTAATTACGATATAATAACTTCGGGTAATACACCACACAACCGCACCTCTCTCCCAGCCATGGCTCGTATCATTGTAACCCTCATCGACAACATCTGTACGCTTCCTCTTGCCACTCAGCCGCAGCTCCCGCTCGCTTTGTTTTCGCGCCACTTTTAACCGCCCCGCGCCGCCGTTACCTTAACACGTCGAACTTTCAACTCGCCTTAATTAAGTTAAGACTTTGTTGTTTTTGCGGCATTTGTAGCGAGTTAATCGCGTCGTCTTTTAACCTATAACAGTTCGAATTTTCCAGACTAATTTTCTCTTCCTTCTGCTCACTGCTCTCCTCTTTCTATCCGGCACTCCGACCGATCCGCCTTCTAATCAACTTTACTATCATTTTACTAGCGGTTTACCTCCTCGTAAACGTCGCCGATATCGCTACCGCTGCGGCCACCGCCGTCAACCCTATCCGCGAAAACTTTCCCTATCGGTTTGATGGTTTTTTTTCTCTTTCATCTCGTTTTTAACGCTTCGATATAATAATTTTCGCGTACCTTCGAGAATTCGCTCTCGTTTATCTTATCCGAAAAGATAATTACGCCGTTCGCCGGCGCCATCGCGTTTTCGAATTTCACGGAAATGTATACTTCGAAATTTTCAATTTTTTTCTCTCCCAACCGACGTGTCTCGACACGTTACCAGAGCTATACGTTAGAACCTTCCGAAAACGCAGCGTGGGAGTTTAAAATTCGCAGACGCTCGTATAATTCTTCTCTATATTTCTCCGGAGGATTATAAACCTCGAATTTTAGGTTTAAATTTGCCGTCGGAAAAAAAAAACGTTATCTCGATGTACTTTCCTGCCGAAGCTGCGAACCGTATTTCAATCGAGGTAATTTTAACCGAATGTCAAAGATACGAGTTCATTCGATCGTGAACATCATCAAAAAAGAAAAAAACTCCTACGCTAAAAATTTCAATTCATTTGACATCCTCGAGCCGGAATTTTTCAGCTCGAATTTGTACCAAAAACCACAATAAGAATGTGGATCGCATGCAAACTAGTTGAATTATTCCAGTTTTTAATTAAGGTATCGCTAGTGGTACTAAAAATACGAAAAATTACGATTCTTCTATTAGCCACTATATTTACCGGAGAAATTTTAGTTTAATCGCAAAATAACCCGCAGATTTGAATTCAACATCCCCAAAAACCTAACAATCGATATGCATGACGTATTTTTATCACTTATCGAAAATCACCCCCTTTGAGGGATGCAAGGTCATTGTTAAGGGTGAAATTTTGGAAAAAGATAAAAAACCTTCATGCATATCGATTGTTTAGTAATCGACCACGCTGAAGTCGAATTTCACGGTATTTTTGCGATTCTGTGTCAATTAAACCCATAACATCGGTGTTTTACAGCAGGAACATGATAAATACGCGAAACCCCCACAAAAACACCAAAACAATTCGTTTGGAAATACTTTTAAGGTAGTTTTATCATATTTGGACGATAATGCTTTGAAATCCTATCCAAAAAGCCGTTTTTTGGCCTTTTCATCTACTCCATCAATCTTCCGATCAGGAGACCGATCTAGTCTGAACATTCACCAAAATTGGAACGTATTTAAAAACCAATTCAACCCCAAAATTCACATCCAAACCCCAAAACCTTCAACTTTGTAGCTAGACAACCAGCACGATAAGGCTAAAGAACATTCGCGAAACTCGTACAAGGCAAAAATAACGTACAAAACCGTTAATACGGTTTATGGACAAATTGCAAATTCATGCAAAGCGCTATTACGACGAGATGGAAACGAGTTAGCGAAAAAAACTTCGGTATATACGGTACCTCGAGTACTAAACATAAACTAAATGTACTACACCCAAGTACATATAAATAAACAAAAATTACATCGAGTATGTAGCAAACCCTTTCCAGCGAGAAAAAATAGAAGCTCGTACAGACCAGGCATTTTATGAATTTACCAAAAAAAAACAACGTCGTTGTTTCCGCCGCTGCTTCTATAACTTAACGTACATATACGTAGATAGATGACTACACTCAACGACTACAGCGACGGGAAAGGAGCCGGGAAGAAGAAAATTGCAACATTCTAGCATAATCGTAGAGTAAAAAAAAAACAACTACAAAGTCGAGCGAAATAACGAGAAAAAACGCTCGCGCGAGAGAGACAGACAAAACGACGAAAAAAACTCCTTATATAAAGATATAAGCCGTTTGCTAGGAAAACCAATTTTCTTACCGTGGAAAAAAGTCTATGCCCTGCAACCAATTGTATGTCTACATATAGTTAAACGATTTTCGCGTCTTGGAATGCTTTTCATAAAGTACATCAGCTCAGGGCCGGTACTATCCTCGACGAGCCAACCACCCCGACGACGGAGGTTAGAAGCGATGAAAACTTCCATTCGCCGTCGACGCCGCCACCCTCTCGCGTCCCGAATTCCCTTACCCCCCATTTAATCAAAGTAAACCGAATTTAAGAAAATGAACATCGAACAAAGTATTTTTATCGTTATCATTCGCGCGACTATTTCTTCATTTTCAGTTTTTTTTCCTCATCTTGTGCCCACCCCGCGTACTTTTCACCTCCGACGAACACGCTATTCTTTATATTTTTTCCCTTCTTTCGCCAACAGTCTTGTTTCATATATACAGCCCTTATATCGCGGACGCTGAAACATCCGAGATGATAAGGGAGGGAGAAAAATGGCTCGCAGAATTTTAAATTAAGAAATTTCCCTTTCTAGGAATTTTTCCTCCCTTCACCATCTTCGTAATACTTCTTCATTTTTTTCTCTCTTCTTCATTTCACGTCGTATACGAGATTTTTCTTTTCTTTGCTTTTTTTTTCGTTTGTTTACGTAAAGAGATTTTTTTCTCTATTTTTCCAACATTTTCTCCGCAAAGTAGAAAAAATGAGATCTCGGCAATGTGTTTTTTTATGGTTTAATTAGAGGCGAACACGGGTTCCGCTCTCGGAAAAATATTTTTCGCGAATCTCGTTACACCTTTTTGAAAATACTCTTAATTAAATGTAAATTACACAATTGATCTCCAATCCGGGCAAAACTTCGAACTCTATAAAACTATAATCTCGCATCGTTCTATGTTACAGAATACATCACCAACTACATCCCGGAACGCTACCCTTCGGAATCGGCCGATCTCAGCAACGTCTACATGGAAGACGGCGGCATACCAATATTCCGCGAACGTAGCCAAGAGGAAACAGAGGCGGCGCACGACCTCCTCGAGCTCTCCCGCTCGTTACCGCCTCTGCCGCCGACCAGCGTCGTAACGGCATCCGGTAACGGCACGCTGCACACCTGGTCCAACAACATATACGTCTCGAACAACGGCCAATACAACTACAGCCCAGTCAGCTCATCGACGCCGACCAACGACTACCAAGAATACTACATCCAGCCTGTACCCGGCGACGTCGCTCGGCCCAACTCCACCATAAGCGAACCCGCCCTCACGCCACCGGCCTCCGAATGCTCATCCGACATCGAAAACAATCCCAACCACCAAAACGACTCGTCCAACTCATCCAACACCAAATTCGTCTCGTACACCTACGACACGCTCATCGACGGCCGAACCAAACACAACAAAGGCGTCGAATCGCCATATACCGCCACCAACGCCACAGCAACCATCGCCGAGCCGGCCTCCGTCAAAGGCAAATCCGCCAATTACGTTTGCACCGAGTGCGGCAAGCAATACGCCACTTCGTCAAATTTATCGCGCCACAAACAAACCCACCGTAGCCTGGACTCGCAATCAGCCAAGAAATGCAAGACCTGCGGTAAAGCCTACGTCAGCATGCCAGCTCTCGCCATGCACCTGCTCACGCACAAGCTCAACCACCAGTGCAAAATATGCGGCAAGTTATTCTCGCGTCCTTGGCTGCTGCAAGGTCACCAAAGATCGCATACCGGCGAGAAACCATACGGTTGCGCGCACTGCGGCAAAGCATTCGCCGACCGGTCTAATTTACGCGCTCATATGCAGACGCACTCCAGCGACAAGAATTTCCAGTGTACTCGCTGCAACAAAACCTTCGCCTTGAAGTCCTACCTCAACAAGCATTTGGAGATCGCCTGCGTCAAGGATCGCGTCGACGACGAAGACGACTCCGAAGCCGGCCTCATCGTCGACGGCGCCGACAAGAACGTCGACGACACCGAAGACACACCCGGTGCCACTGTCGCCGGTTCCGATAATGACGCTCATATCTCCGAATTGGTCATCGACATAGATGATTAGCATACGGGGTCGGCTGAACGTAAGTTCAGCGTTATACAGTTCGTCGGCGTTCCCAAATCTTCGTAAATACGACGCTCGATCGACTGATTACTTTTTTTTACTCGTTCGACTGTTTCTTTCGTCGTGCTATGGCGACCCCCGCGGGGGGGATAACCAGGTTAATGGTTCGTTTTCGTCCCCCTCCCTATCGTCTCCGCTACCCTCGTTTCCTCTCTTCTTTTCTGCGCCTCGCCGATCGACCGATCCCGCCATGACGCATAGATATAGCTGTGAACTTTCATTATTAAGTAATTTTAACAATATGACATTTTTTTTCTTTTATTATTTTCCTTGTTTTTTTCTTATTTATTATTTTCATCTTCGAAATTTGTTACCTTTTTTTTCGAATCAAAAATAAGTATACTTTTTCATTATCCATATTAGTAAGTAATTTAATCGTTAAGCCTTTCGATAATCGACGATCTTTTTTTTTTCGTCGTAGTTTCAACGCACATTTAGTTTTACAGTTAGTATGTTTATTTACGAGTATTTTGTACACGTATAATATACCACGTGTCCCTTATTTTTCATCTCTAGGTATACGTTGAAAACGTCTTCATCAAAAGGTTTCTTCGGATCGAAAAAAAATGAATCGAATATTTAAAGATATAGTTAATATGGTTGTAGCGAGCAATGCGATCTTCTGAAACGATTTAAAAAAAAATAAGTAAAACAATACCATTAGAATACAACTGATGGTTGCACCCCAACATCATTCAGATTTAACTATTTTCATATAAACATTTACGCTGAGAGTAAATTAAAATTACTTATTGTATTTATACAAACGTCTGATTCGTTTTTTAACGATCCATTATTTTAAAATGTTACCACCCCCTCCACCCTTTGATTTTGACCAAATTATGAAACACCTTTCGATCGATAAATATATTTAGGTATATCTACAAAACCTCGTTCTCATATCACGCAAAGAATCTTTCGCAGATGATTCGAATTACCAATTGAACCATGAAAACGAATCATTTGCAAATAACTTGATTCCAAACAACGCAATTGATTGATATACAGCCCGTCCGGTTGATCTTAGTACCCCTCAGCGCAAAAATCCCATCAACGTAGCTGACGCGTAAAAAGTGGCGACACTTACACAGGCTACAAACAACGTAAATAGGGACGTCAGTGCGTGCAAATTATAGCACAAAAAAAT